>JANEHK010000032.1:7792755-7821386 GCA_025960845.1 Tachycineta bicolor
AAAAAAAAAAAAAAAAAAAAAAAAAAAAAAAAAAAAAAAAAGGACTGCCTTTTCTGTCTACCCTCTCTACATTGGTAAGCAGCAGAGCCTCAAAAAATTCCATCACAAAATGAAAACTTTGTGAGAGGTTTCTTTGGGTGGTCTGACAAAGATGAGTCTCAGCACTAAGAGGAATTGCTTGAAGATAGTCAAATTGCTTGAACTTTGTTCACTTACTGTGTGTTACGGTTTGGACAAATAGACAGATAGTCATTTTGGCATGGCTAGTATTTATATGTTTAGCTTTAGGTTGAGCTGAGTTAGATTGATATGGCATAAGACTCAATGATTGTTTTGAGTCTTTCCCAGCTCAGGATGTCCCATGACTCTATGATCACCTTCTGCCACCCTGCAAAGGATCACAAATACTGCAAGCGAAGATCTGCCTCAGAAATGGGAAACAGATTTTCTTAATGCTGATCTGTATCTGTATACCAGCATCTGTACTGGGTTTGCTGTCATAAAAGGGAAAATCTTGGTAGGTTTCAAGGTAAAGAGGTGACAGTGGACATAATGTATTTTTCCAGAACGTGTAACACACTGTATTTCATCTGGTATTTTGGTGGGGGTTTTGTTTGTTTGTTTGTTTTTAATAATGAGATCTAATAGAGCTTCCAAGAATCCCTTTCATTACCAGATTTAAAGCTATGTATAAAGGCCAAATGTTAATTGTGATCACTATTTTGCTTTATCAGATGTGTTTTTTAAGCATTTCTAGAAATTAGTGAAACTAACTGAATAACTTAATAGTGTCTACGAAGTGGCCTTTATGAAATCCTTTTCATAGTCCTTTGGCTTGCAGGCATATATTCATGTTCAAAAAATGCATGCAGCTGAAATTAAATATAATTGTAGTCCTCTAACACCATGGGCCTGAGTCCCTTTGAAGCCAGAGGGAGCCAGGGGAACTCCAAAGCCAGAGATCATGTTGCAGATCAGCAGAAAATTCAGTCTGCAAGGCTTCCCATGCACTAGTTTGCAAGACTTCCATTCCCCATTGTCCACTCACCATGAAGAAAGAAGGAAACAAACAAGAAAGTAAGAAAGAACTGTGAGAAAGGATTTAAAGAAACAAGGTGGAGGTAATGCTGGGAAAGACTAATGTGCTGGTTCTTAGCCGTTTGAAAACAGTCTGACCTCTTTGTAAAGATCCTCTTGAAAAGCCCACTTGGGGGAAAAAAAAAAAAAAAAAAAAAAAAAAAAAAAAAAAAAAAAAAAAAAAGGCAGGAGAGGAAAAATAACTGTCTTCCTCACTCCAGCTCTTAACTGGGCAATGTCTTTTTCAGTTTAGGGAATTTTTTTATATGAGGACTATCACCCTGGTTTTTCTGAGTTTTTTAAAGCCTTCTACTTGCTCATAAGATGGAGTCGGTTTCTTTAGTTTCTGCACAATATTAGGAACAGTATTTTGCTTTTCTCATGCATGAGAACATGCATGAGAAAAAGCAAACCTTTTGTTTTCATTCCCTGTCCTTTGTTTACATATTTCTAACCTGAAAACAATTGTAACTGACAGCTGGTCTGGCCATTCAGCTGGGAGGTGATAACTCCAGAAGCCAATCGACAACCAGATACACAAATGTATAAAAAGTAAGAAATAAACAGTCAGGGAGCTCTTGGCCTTGGTTCAGCCTTGGGCTCTCTCGCTGAGGAGCAACTCTGCCCTGCAAATCTTTTGTCTCCGTGTGATTCCTTTGTGTGCCACGATCACAACTGGTGACCCTCCGACGTATGAGAGAAACAGTCTGGTGAGGTTTTCCTTCCCCTCTTTCCCTGTTGTGTGCCTGTTATGCAGGATGCTCTGGTGTTGGAGCTTTGGGGGGACCTCTTGGAGAGAAAACTAGCTCAGGTCTCTCAGGAGGGGCTTCAGCATCTGTTCGCATGGGGCAGAGAGCGTGGGTTCCTTTCCCACGCCAGATGATGTGCTCTGTCGGGAGGTGTGGTCCCTCCTGAGGGAATGTCTGATAGAGGCACTCTAAACAGAATATGATTAGGAGGTTGTATGCTTGTTAGTGCAGTGGAAATTATTTGAGGGGGCTGTGTTGAGGTCGACTCCCATCCAGCTCGCAGAATTTGTGGGCTGCCTCCCCCATTTCGAAGCTAGACGGGGGGGCTAGAGGAGGGTAGGGTCGTTATATTGGACGTAGAAGTATTGTCTGAGCCCCAGCTTCAGCTCCCTTGTGAGATGGACTCTTCCCCTCCCACCCTGGTCACTACACTGGAGGGTCTTTCCCTCTCGGGCTCCGGCACTGGTGTCCAAAGCGGGGGGCGCGCGTCCTGAGCCTGTCAGCGCTGCTTGGGCAGCGGGGGGGCAGGGCCCCAGCAAGCCTGGGGCCGGTCCTGCCTGTCCCTGAGCCGCGGCATTGCCAGAACAAGGAAGGGCTGCCTTCCCTCCATACCTTTCCAGCACTGGTGGAGGAGGGCAACCTGAAGGCCCGGCCCCCACTGTTGTTTGACTGGGATTCAGTCACTGTGTGGTGTCTGTGCTGTGGCACATCCATCACCTACCTATCTGATGAGGCCAGGTGGAGCAGCACGCCCCGCCCTGCCATTCGGGCTGGGCCCGGAAGGGGGGAGCATTGGCTGCTTCTGCGCCTGCGTTGCCTGTTGAGGGCGCACGGGGCATGGGCACTGCTGGAGGTGGGGTCCTGGTCATTTTTTTGATGAACCCCGCCCCCGTGGGTGGGTGGACAGCTCCGCTCCTCTTGGGAGTGGCGGTGCCTGCTGTGGGCCTCTGCCCCCACAATGGGATGCTTTTTGGGGAGGTCCCAGACACTCCGCTCCCCACGCCGGCCCCATAGGCTGTAGCGGGGGCCAGTGCTAGCGGGGCGGGGAGAGACTCCTGCGCTGCCAGCTCTGATGAGCTTCTGGTGGGAGCTGGTGCAACCCCGGTTGAGCTGCTGCTGCTGTCTCCACTAGAATGCAGCCTGAGCTTCCCAGCTGCACCGGGATGTGTGCCTGCTGTGGAGCCTTTTGACCAGTCTCAGGCGGCTGGTGCCGCAGCACTGCTGGCGGGCCCCAGTCCTGCTGCTGCTGCGGCGAGCCCAACAGCAGAGGCTGGCCTGTCTCCGCCTCCTCTTCCCGCTGCAAGCCTTACAGCAGCTGTGGGAACCAGGGTGTTTACGTTCAGCGCGAATGGGGACACGGCTGGAATGCGGCCAGTCTTTGACAGGAGTAAAAGGCTGCACACTGTTGGCTCTTCTTCCACAGCCTGGTGGACACTTCCTCCCATCAGGTGACCGTACGTCTGAAAGATTGGGCGATTCTGGGGGGAGGTGAATGCTCAGGTTGAAGGACTGAGCGATGGTGCTGATGCTGTTGCTGGACCTGCAGTGTCTGGTGATCAGCCAGTCCCCAGCCAAGTGCCTGCCTCTGACCCTGTGGGGCCCACAGGGCAGGATAGGGCAGGGGCTGCTGCTCCATCTTGGGAGTCTTCAGGCCTTTCCTATTCTTCAGGGTGTTAGTTAAAACACTTATCAACCCTTGGCTTGGCAGGCCTTGGCAGAGGTGTGTTATGCAGTCCAGAAGTACAGTCTGGGGTTGGCCAAGGTGATGCAAATCCTCCATTATTTTAATGCCAGTCTTTTGACACCCTTTGACATTCGGAGATTGGCTTGGACTCTTTTTCCACTGGTTGAATATGACTTCTTTGAGCATAAATGGACTCATCTGGCAGTCAGAGCAGTGGAACGGAATAGGACACTGGGTCCAGGTGATCCTAGGTGTATGGTTAATACCAATATGCTACTGGGAACAGGCAATTATGCCAGGGCCAATGGGCAGGTTGGTTTTGATCCCTTGGTCCAGGAGCAGTGCCAGCAGCCAGGCATGGCAGCCCTGGTTCAGACCATACAGCTGGCTACTCCACAGGAGTCGTTTTTAATGGTTGTCCGGGGAGTTGATGAGCCCTTCCTGTGCTTTGCAGGACGGCTGACTGCTGCGGTTGAGAAGCAGATGAGTGATCCTGCAGCAAGGAAGCTCATGCTTCAGTTCCTTGCTCGAAGAAATTGCAATGCTGTTTGCAAGGGGATTATTGAGGCACTTCCTGGGGATCCACCCATGTTGCAGACGGTAGAGGGTAACTCCTTCCAGACAAAAGGTGGTTGCCATAGCTACAGCTGTACAGCCAGCCGTGGCTACGGCGGTCCAACCAGCCGTGTCTACAGCCATGCAGCCAGCTGTGGCTGCTGCTGTGCAGCCCACCTGGATTGTTCCCCAGGGTGTGAAATGACAACAAAGGGGTGCTTGGGCCAGGAAGAAACAGGGCGGAAAGGCACAGAAGCTTATGGCTGTCTTGTTTCTTTGTGCATGATGTGGAAGGCTGAATCACTCTGTGGACGTAAGGCAAGGGTGCACGTGAATGGCCATTCGTTGGTTGGTTTAGGAAACGCGACACGGAGTGTGAAGGTGAGACGTGTGCCAACACAAATGTCTCTGCCTCAGCCCCAACCAGTGGAGATCTGCTCAGTAGGCTTGCAGCCAGCACCTGCGGTTCAGCAGGTGTTGATGTCTGCACAGCTGAGTCTGTAGTGATTGATTCGGACAAAATACACAAGGTTCCCCTGGATGCCTTTGGTCCCTTGGGTGATGGCATGAGCGCCTTCCTGATGGGGAGGTCCAGTGCCACCATTCAGGGTATCATGGTGCACCTGGAACTGATTGATGCGGATTTTTTGGGACAGATTCACGCAATGGACTCCGCACCCACCCCCCCTCTGGCTATCCCAAAAGGCACACAAATTGCTCAACTTGCTCCTTTTAAGTCTTCTGTTTCCAGAACCGAGGACTGGTCGTGAGGTGATGGCGGCTTCATCTCTACTGGGCCGCCTCAAGTGCCGCTGGACTGCTGTCCTGACCAAAGACCGTCCTGAGACACTGTGTACCCTGTCCATGGTTGGTTCCACACCATTGGAGATTCACCTTCACGGCTTCCTCGATACTGGGGCCAATGTGAGCAATCTCTCCCTGGCTGCTTGGCCCCCGCAGTGGCCTTTGAGCCTGGCACAGACGTCAGTCACAGGCTTAGGAGGAACAAAGCAATGCTACGTAAGCCAGAATCCCATGGTCATCACAAACCAGGAGGGACAGACAGCCATAATTTGACCTCATGTTGCTGATATTGCTCAGAACCTCTGGGGGAGGGATGTTTTAGCCGCTTGGGAGGTGCAAATGGGAACAGATTTTTGATGGGAGTCACTGTGATGAAGGGCTCAGAATGTCCCATGCCTTCTTTATGGTGGCTGGTGGACAGACCCATCTGGGAGAACCAGTGTCCCCTCCGTCACGACGAGCTAGTTGCCCTTTGTGAACTTGTACAGGAGCAGTTGGACCAGGGGCATCTGGAACCATCTACCACTCCCTGGAACACTCCCATCTTTTTGTATCAAAAAGAAGTCTGGGAAATAGAGGTTGCTAGAAGACATCCAAAAGATCAATGCTGTGATGGAAGGCATGCCATCGCCTACCATGCTTCCTACTGACTGGCATGTCCTCATTGTGGAACTGAAGGATTGTTTTTTAATGATCCCTCTGCATCTGATGACAGACCAAAATTTGCCTTCACAGTACCAACAATAAATAATGCCAAGCCCACGCAGTGGTATCAATGGAAAGTTTTGCCTCAAGGCATGCAAAATTCCCTGGTGTTATGCCAATGGTATGTGGCCCATGCCTTGTTTGGAGTTCACAAGCAGTTTCCTGGTGCTCACATCTATCATTATATGGACAACATTTTGGTGGCTGTGCCCACTTAGGATGAGCTGCTGAGGATACAGCCTCAGTTGCTGCATGCTCTGGATTCACGTGGACTGCAGGTGGCTCCAGAAAAGGTACAACAACCTCCCTGGAAATATTTGGGGGTCAAAATTCTGGAATGGACAATCTGTCACCAGGAGGTGCAATTTGTGCAATCGGTGAAGACACTGAATGATGCTCAGAAGCTGGTAGGTGTTATCACTTGGATATGTCCTTACTTGGGACTGACCACAGCACAACTGTCTCCCTTGTTTGAATTGTTGAAAGGGGACACTGATTTAAAGTCACCTCGTGAATTAACCCCTGAGGCACGAACAGTGCTGGAGGAGGTTCAGCAAGATGTTTTGGCTTGCCAGGCATTGAACCTGCCATTGATATCACTGTGTTCATTACCACTCCTGATTTACATCCTACACGTATCATTGGCCAATGGAATGATGATTGGACTGATCCTCTGCACGTCTTGGAATGGCGTGCTCGCGCAGGCCAAGGCATCGCATGGGTTTTTCCACCAAAACGCGCATACGCTGCAGAAGCAGTTCCAACTGATGGCCACTGAGGCTCGTGAGATTGTCGAGTCATGCAACGACTGTCACGCCTGTGGTGCGCCATTGCCGGCAGGAGTCAACCCCAGGGCCTTTAAAGCCTTGGAGCTTTGGCAGACCAATGTCACCCAGGTCGCTGAGTTTGGCCGGCTCAAGTATGTGCATGTCATGGTGGACACGTTCTCCTCTGCAACGTGGGCTTCTGCTCACACTGGAGAGAAAGCCCACAATGTCATTGCCCACTGGAGGCAGGCCTTTGCTGTTCTTGGCATACCTTTTGGTGTGAAAGCCGACAATGGTCCTGCTTATGCCTCACAAAAGGTACGGCAGTTCCTACAGTCTTGGGGTGTGTCACATAACTTTGGCATCCCTCATTTTCCAACGGGACAGGTGATTGTAGAACACTCATGGTACACTCAAGCATACTATTCAAAAACAAAAACAGGGAATGCAGGGTGAAACCCCACACAGTTGGTTGGCAAAGGCTTTGTACACCATCAATCTCCTTCTTGTGCCGCAGAACTCAAATAATCCTGTCATTTTGAACCATCATCTCTCATTGCAGGCTTCGCACTATGTGCATCAGCCTCGAGCGAAGGTTCAGGTCTGGAATTTAGTCACCAAGCAATGGGAAGGACCCTATGACCTAATCGCTATAGGGCGAGGGTATGCATGTGTGTCCACGGACACTGGGACACACTGGCTACCTTCAAAGTGTGTCTGTCCTGACCTGTGAGTGCAGAGGCAGAATTCAATTGACAGGCAAGGTGGAAGCTGTGATCAGCTTGAAGGTCACCAAGTGGATGAATCCTCAAGTGATGACTCAGATGCTTATGATGCTAGTGATCACTCTGACAATTCCTCCACAAACAGTGATTGAATTTGTATATATTCCTTTTGTTAATTTGTTAATTTTTCTTTTTCTGTTTTCTTTTTTGTAAAGTTAAAAGAGTGAGATTTCACCCTGGTTTTTCTGAGTTTGTTTAAAGCCTTCTACTTCTTCATAAGATAGAGTCAGTTTCTTTAGTTTCTGCACAATATTAGGAGCAGTATTTTGCTTTTCTCATGCATGGGAACATAAACAAACTTTTTGTTTTCATTCCCTGTCCTTTGTTTACATATTTCTGGCTTGAAAAGAAGGTAATTGACAGCTAGTCTGGCCAGTAGGGTGAAGGGTAATAACCCCAGAAGTCAATCCACACTCAGACCCACAAATGTATAAAAATGGAGGAAATAAGCAGGCTCGCCAGCTCTGGCTTGAAGAGCAACTCTGCACTGCAGACATCTTGTATCCGTGTTAGCTCTTTGCATGCCACTACCACAGAGGACAAGTCTGGAAAATTGCTCCAGTTACCCTAGACCATACTACTGAACAAACTTTTTTTTTTTCCCCACCACATGTTTGTACCATGCAGTTCAGCATTATGCAGATATCTGTGATGCACTGTCTAGAATCTTCCAGTTGATGAAGAAAATAAAAATGTGGAGGTATAGAAGTACATTTGTCATTCCAAAAGAAACTGGTCTTTCTGAATGAGGAGAGAAATTTGTTGTTGGAGAAAAGCCACAGGTCACTTACTCCAGCTCTACAGATCAACATGACCCTTGCTACTGCAGGAACAGGCATTCATTTTCTGCTTAAAAAATAAACTAGAGGAAATAACTAACATATCTTAAAATCAAAACAAATCAGTGTAAATGTTGATAGTTGTCACCAATTTGATACATATAAAAATATTATGCAACAGCTCATGTGATAACTGTAATTCCTTTTATTAATTCCCTTCATTAATTCCTTTCATACGTGCAAGGAAAACAGGAGTTTTTTCCTGTGAGGAATGTGTGCACACTAATGAACACACACAAACAAGTTAACAAGATGTCTTGGGTTATGTAACCAAAAAAAATGTGTATTCTATTTCATCTGTTGAAAGGTACTTTTTGGGAGATGTTTTTCCCTTATCTTTTGTTACTCCAGCAGGGAGGGGGGCGGATGCCTTCTGTTAATGGCCCAGCCATTAAATCCAGGTGGGACAGTGTTTCTTGTCTCTTTCACCAACCCTCCACCCTCCAAGGGGACATCTTCTGATAATGGGCCGTTAGGGCCCACCAATGACATGACACATTCCATCATCCCATTGTGAGATGCTCCACACAGTGGGGTGGAGCCAGTTGTTCCTAGCTAGATAAAAACTGGGACTGAAGGACACAAGTTATCCTATTTTTCCACTGGATGCCCAGAGGAAGACCAGACCCATCTTGTCACCACTGGACTTTCTACAGGACCATCTCTATTACAATGAACCACATCTGTTACTCCAGGACTTATTTGGACTGCTTCCAACACCCTGACCAACCGGGTGTCAGGTCATATCCCTGACTCAGTTTTTCCAGGAATTTTCTGTTTGCTTGCTTGCTTGTTGTTGTTTTTGTTTTGTTTTGTTTTGTTTTTTGGTCGTGGGGGTTTTTTTTGTTTGTTTGTTTGTTTTGGTTTTTTTTACTACTACATTTGTATTTTTGTTTTTAATATTCCAAGTAAAGAACTGTTACTCCTATTTCCATATCTTTGCCTGAAAGCCCCTAATTGCAAAAATATAATAATTGGGAGGGAAGGGGGTTTATATTCTCCATTCCAAGGGAAGATCGAGCTTTCCCTGGCAGACAAATGTCTGTCAAAACCAAGACACAAGACCTTAACCTGACCACGGATATTCTATTCTAACTGGTTATGATGAAGCTGAGGGATCAGTCTCAGGTTTTCACTTAAAGTAATGAGGTAGGAAAATAACAATTAAAAAAACAAAAAAAAAAAAAAAAAAACAAAAAGAGAAAAAAAAAAAAAAAAAAATTATTTACCTGGTTTTAGCTGTACAAGTCCATGGGATCCATGCTGTAGTCCTACACAATGCTAGGGATTACTTCTTGAATACTTCCATCTATCTTCAGGTGATTGGAAGATGCCTGACTATCTTACACTAGTTTTCCAGTTCCCATTTCCCCAAATGCTCAAGTCAGATCCTACCAGTCGATGAAATCTACAAAATGAACAATTATTTTTATTGAATTGTCAGAGATTTTAGTATAGTTTCTGCAAGCTCTGCAAATATCTCAGCACCAAAGCAGTACAAACTCTGAAGTCTGTTTTGAGTCTGAATGCATGTATTTAGC
Organism: Tachycineta bicolor; assembly: GCA_025960845.1. Taxonomy (NCBI): domain Eukaryota; kingdom Metazoa; phylum Chordata; class Aves; order Passeriformes; family Hirundinidae; genus Tachycineta; species Tachycineta bicolor. Next base: position 7,802,262 of record JANEHK010000032.1, read on the forward strand.
AATACAGCCCAGCCCACGCTTAAGCTTCAGCAGCCCAGTTGAGTCTGAAATTTGTTGACTTAATGTTAATTTATGCTTAAGGTAGCTGTATGACTTCAGGGTCATTCCTAAACTGTTCTGTCCATGTACAGCTGAACAAAGACTGAAAAGGTGACTCAGTGATCATGCAAAATCAAGTACATTTCCAGGCTGCACAGTGAGCTGTAAGAAAACTTTAAGCTGCCTGACAGAGCACAGCGTAACATCACCCACCTCACTCCACAGACACCCTCAGCCACACCTTGAGGCAGGCAAAGAACATAAACTTCTCTAGTGTAGTTTCATTCTATTTATGTTGGCCAATAAATTAATTCAGCCAAGCTGCTGGATATCTCTGAAATCTAAAATCCTACTTTGGCATCTCAAAAGTGCCTTCAAATGCAACCTATTTTAACATCAAAAAGCAAGGTTTTTCCACATACTTGCCAAACATATATATGACATGTATATACATACTGACATAAAGACTAATTAAAAATTTTAGACACATTTAAAAATGCGAAGAATTAACAAAGGGGAAAGAAGCAGCCTCAACTTTGTCATTTGTCTAAGAAGTGGAAAATGCATATTTTCATCACTTTCCCCAGTACGGACTGGCTTGCTAGAAATGTTTGTATTTCATATTATTCCATAGAGATGACAGCCCATTTTGTTACCCCTTCACTTTTTTTCTCTCAGTAGCACTGCTTTGAGCAAAATGAGCCTAGCTTCTGAACTTAACTTTATATTGTCATTTTGCCAAAGATCTAGCTGATCTAGTATGAGACCATAGGATACTTCTCATCTTCAAAATGTTTGCTTTCTTAACTTAAGGAAATGAATGCACACCTGCCCCTTCACCCTTCCTCCTCTGTCTCTCTTCCTCACACAGATAGAAACACAAAATCCTACATTAAAATAATATCATTAAGGTTGCAAAGTCAAGCCTGCAGAAATTAGAGAATGTTGAAATTAAGTTTTCCTCTGAACCTTAATTAGCTGAAGGTGGCAGGCACCCTGTGGAAAAAATAGCATGTGATCATGTAATTAAAGACTGTACCATAATGCCCCCACACAAGGGTGCCAAATTAATGTTGCATGGGCAAACTTAATTCAAGCATTCCCTAACTTGTTTTGAGTGCTTGACTTTGCAGCCTTAGTAATGTCCCTTTAATGCAGTTTATTGTGTAATTTTAGGCAGAACTATCTTAAAGAAGCTTTTGGTCTGAGATATTACTGTCACCAAATCTTATTTAGACTCTTATCATATCATCATGATTTCATGGCATTTTAATTTATATTGCATTATTGGGCTGTTAACTTACTTCCACTACTCAATTAGGTTGACAATATTGTTTCACTTCTAATATGCTTCCCTTGCTATTCAACATATTATAATTATTAGAAGGCTACTTATATTTACTTACTGCCAGTTAAACAAGGTTCTCTTGAGTGTCACCATGTTAGCTACAGATCTAGATAGGAAAGAAATTGTCTTAATACAGTCATATAAACATGTTTATAAAGTTTTCAAGCTCATGTTCAGAATATAATAAAATAAGTGCAGAGTAAGACTACATTTAACATAGAGTCCTGCAATGATTGGATCTTTGGTAATTTAATGGCATACAGTTGAGAATATTGCATGCATGTTTTTTATTGGTATTCCTTATAATATCTCATAATGCCATGACAATTTAATGGATCCTCATATTGAATACTTTCTATACTAAATATTCTTATAATTATACATTTCACTAACACCTCCTTGTTGTTTGAAGCAGCACTTCTAAATTGGGAAAGCTGCACACATCAAAACTCAGTGATACATAAACTCAGAAAGCTGCACTTACAGTAATGGATATGGGTTGGGTTTTTTAAATGCTGTGAGCTGGAGGTATTTAAAATAACCTACACTAGCATAGGTTAAATGCTTCTATCTACTGATTACATGGGATACTGATACTTTTTAAAGTGCTTCTATCCACTGATTACATAGGATACCAATACAATATATGAGGTAGTAATTACTGCTGGGATCCAATCAGATCAGTCTTCTTCTGAAGATTGATTTCTAATGGACCACATTCATTAAAAGAAGATAGTTGGGACAACCCCTTCCCATTTAATCTTTATTTAATGATTTAGACAGTGAACAGGTTTGTGGCTAACTTTTTTTTTTTTTTTTTTTTTTTTTTTTAAGACAAAAAATGGGTCTTTAATCTTGAACAACTCTCTCATGACTTCAGCAGATTTGGGCAGCCTGGAACTAACTGAGCTCTTAACAAGAGAAAAGTGAAGATCTTTCTAGAGCAACCATCCTGGTGCTCCATATTTGAAAATATTTAAGTACCTGTAAATATAGTTTTCAGATAAGTGAAATTGAAATGTAGTTAGATTCATGTAAGAACAACACTTCAACATATTAGAGAATTTAGTCCAAAAATTCCATGCCATGCTATTTCAGCATCCTACTCCTTTTTAATATTAATTTTAGTAGGGCATCAGGAACAAAAAAATTATTTAATCCCTCCCTGGAGTTTTAAACACATAATGCATATATAGGTAATAATATCAGGTGTCTTCCTCAGTAGTCAATTAGCAAAGCTGCACCTATGTGTGGAGGTGTGTGAGAGGGAGCTTAACACACCTAATTTTGCAGAGGAAGTTAATAGCTTTCTTCCTCTAATTAATTTTGCTGCATGTCTGAGCTCGCTGTAATTGGTATATCCAAAAGCAAGGATTAGCAGAGTGGACCAGGCCACTGGCCTGTTTGCTTCAGCTGCTTGCTGCCGACAGAGGTCATTAACAGGAATTCAGAAAGAATTGGTACATGAAACCCTGTAACAGACAGTTGCTATGTAATTTCCTTTAAAGCTCATATCTTCCTTAAGCTTTTTGTGTTTGCTTGCATAATATTTTGCAAGCAAGAGAGGACTTGGATTTGCAGTAGTCAAAACACAACCAGCTCTTCACCATAATCCAAATAAGCACTTTTTTGCAGATTATACAGCATGAATGTACACCTGTGCTGCACATGGCTACAGAGCTGATCTCTCAAACCCAGGTAATTTAAACAGAATTATTTAAGTTTGAGATAGCGTTTTCTTGGTTCTCCTTGGGAAATCCTATGGATATGCATTCTGCGGTCAGTCAGTTATTTTCTGAGATAAACCAGCTTTCCAGTAGCTCCTCAATAGTGAAGTCCTAGATGGAAGCTAGGAGAGGGGATAAAAGGCAGGGAGCAGATTGTCTATTTAAATGACAAGAGGCAATCCATAAGTTCTCTATGCCAATATCACAGAAGGGTCAGAAAGTGTATGGCTAAGGCATGTTTTATCACCTCCTCCCCACTGATAGCCATTATTTTCTGGGGTCCACCACCATTTACACTGAGAACACGCCTTGTGATTCTTCTCATCCCATTTCTGACTTTACTTTCTGACACCTGTGTTTGAACTAAGTTTGACAAGAACTGTCAATCCTATATTTTCAGAGGTCTTCAGCAGCTTAAAGAGCATGTGAACATACAGGAAAGGCGTGAGTTGAAGGAAGATCCATAGCTCTGGACTTAGAGTGTAGGGTTTTTCATTCAGGCTTACTGCAGTCCTCCTCACAGCCCCTTTCCATGGTGTCAATAAAGGAAGTTTTTCATTCCTTCCCACTAATCACCTCTGACATGAACTTGGAAATCTTGTCTATAAGAATCAGCCTGTTATATTCTGGGGCAGTCTCAAGGAGAAAAATGCAGATACAGTGCCTTTGAATAGTAAGGACTAAAAGGTTGGGGGTTTTAGTGTTGTTTTTCTTTACTATTTTCTAAACAGGGAAAGAATGGAGGCCAAAATCTGTGGATAAGAAAGATAAGACAGGACACATTGATCCTCAATAAGAAAAAAAATCCTGATATTTCTTAACAGTAGGAGGGAGTCTCAGCTTAAAGTTATGTGCTTCCTTACATGACAGGACTCTCATCAGCACGCTGTAAACTGCTGGACCAAATTCTCCACTGTGATTTCACTGGGGTTGTAAGAAAGGAGAATTTAGCTCCCTGTTGATAGATAGCTGGCTGTGTACGTGGGAGGGGGCTGAGGGGAAAACTGTTAATTAAATTTGAAGGCAAGATTCTGCTCTTTGCAGCTGAATTAAAAATAAAATACCAATTGAAGTTTAATTACTGTCTTTGCTTACTTGTGCATTCAAACTTGAAAGATGACTTCACACTCTGTTTTTAAGCTCCTGTGGCTCAGAGATGATTATGGAGTTTGAGTGCTATGTGACACACAGTCTTATCAAATACCCCATGCTACCACAGAGGCATTTATGCTGCTGATAAGGTAGTGAGCAAGAGAAGTCTCTGGGCCAAATTGAGAGGGATGTTGCCCTGCAGCATGCAAATAGGAAGGGGGCCTGCTTTAGGCAACCCCAGGCTTCCTTTGGCCTCAGTTGAGGTAATGATTACTCATTAACCAGTAGCAGTTATTCATTATTGGTTAACTATGAGATAACTACTGCTGTCCTGCAGTGGGAGAAAAGATTTAATTAAGACTAAATAACAGGAATAAAACCTGAAAGGACTTCTGAAACAGTGCCTTCTGCCCTTTCTGTCTATGAAACAAGGATATTTTTCATGCTAAGGACTGAAAGACTGTAGAGTGGATCACTGCTGTTTCTAATAGGAAAGAGGAGGTTGTGAAAGAGTATAATTAAATGCCTTTATATTAACATTTGCCAGGTAGTTTTATTTTTGGTGATATACTTTTGTATTCCCTCTCTGTCTTCCCAAAAACAAGACTTGTGTTACTTTTAATATCACCAAGTATTATTCCAGAAGTATCCTACCTATATTTAGGTTGTATATGGAATAAAGCAGGTTTTTTGATGAGTGTGATGAATTCCAAGTACCCACCAAAGACACTTTGTTGGTCCCCGCCTTAACTGGGCAGGGGAGATGAAATAAAACAAAATCTCATGGGCTGAGATAAGGTGAGGGAGAAATCACTCACTAGATATTGTCTCATGAAAAACAAACTCAGCTGAGGGAAATTAGTTTAATTTATTACCAATCAAAATTGAGCAGGATAATGAGATGGAAACCCAAATCTTAAAGTACCTCCACCTCTCCCTTCTTCCTGATTTTCACTCCAAGTTTTCTAAACCTACTCCCGCACAGTGGAAATAGGGGATGGGGGACAGTGATAAATAGTGTCTGATGAACTGTGGTCAGTTCATCAGACACTGAATCTGAAGCATCTTCCTCCTCAGGGCTACCACACATCCTACCCCTGTTCCAGTGTGATATATCTCTCATGGAGACAGACTTGCATCAACTGCTCCAGTGTGGGTCCCTTCCACAGGATCAGTCCTTCAGGAACAAGATGCTCCAGTGTGGGTCTTTGCCATGAGGTCACAAGCCCTGCCAACAGGCCTCCTCCAGTCTGACCTCCTCTCTTCAGGGACCTCAGGTCCTGCCAGGATCCTACTCCAACACAGGCTTACCACAGGGTCACAGCCTCCTTTGGGCATCCCCCTGCTCCAGCCTGGGCTTCTCCAGGAGCTGAGTTGGATCTGTGCTCCCCCATGCTCTCCCTGTGCTGCAGGCACACAGCTGCCTCACCATGGGCTGCTCCAGAGGCTGCAGGGGAATCTGAGCTCCAGAGCCCGAAGCAACTCCTGCCCCTCCTTCTGCACTGCCCTGGGTGTCTGCAGGGCAGCTCATCACACACATTGTCACTACTCTCCTGCAGCTGCTATTGAATTTTTCCTTTCCTTCTTAGCTATCTTACCCCAGAGGCACCAGCACCATCACTGAGGGGCTCAGCCTTGGCCAGTAGCAGGGCCCATCCTGGACCCAGCTGGTACTGGCTCTTGCAGACAGGGAGAATTTCCAGCTTCTCAGAGAAGCCACCCCTTTAGACCCTCCCTTGCCATGCCGGACAGATGTAGAAAATTTTATGGAGTTTTAAGCACTCATATAAAGAGGAAAGAAAACCAAATCAAAATTATTTTTATGAATTATTTTTATGAATACCCTACTTGAGGGTCTTGCAATGTTTGAGTAAGAGTGTCAGAGTACATACCACACACTTCCTTACACTCCTGACTGCCTCTGGCTCTCTGCCTCTCCTTTTTAGCAATTCATTGGAAGCTTAAGTGGAGTTGGTGGCCCATAGCTATAGTAAATCAATCTGATTACATTTGCACTAAAGCTGAAAATGTCTGCAGTGGATTTTTTTTTTTTTTTTTTTTTTTTTTTTAATGTGTGTGTGTTTAAAATACAGACTATTAATATGTCTTTACTAAGTCTAAATTATACCTTTAATGTAAAGCTAAACTGAAGTAACTCCTGTTGTTCAACTGCAACAACTGCAGAGTCCAAACCCCGTTTCCCCGTTTGCAATGCTGAATTGTCAGGATATCTGTTCATCCAAGACCATAAAAATGGGGGCTGGTGTCAAGGAAGACAAGCAAATGATCCTTAAAAACCTGATGCAGGAAATCTATAACCTTCTAGAAAGTCTACTAGAAGCAAGACAAGGTCCACTGGGGTGTCTAAACTCATAAATCATGCCCATGAGGACTATTCAGTTCATCCTAAAGTTCACATACATTCAGCAAGCAGAAGAGCTTTCCTGCTTTCATTAACTCTGCCAGGACTGATGTAGTCATGCATAGACAGATGTTTTGTACCACTTCAGATGTGATGGGGTGTTCTGCCTGTCCTCGGCTGGCAGTCCAAGAAATCGCAGTCCTGGTGTTGTAGATGTATCACAGGAGCTACAAATCACGTCAGCTGCTTTGGCACCTGTGCTATCTGGGATGTTCCTTACAAGGCCAGACACCCACCTGTGCACTGAGCTCACCCAAGACTGCTTCAGAGTTATGGAAAATACTAATATGTAAAATCTTAGGTCTGGAATGTTTTAACTTGTGAGTTCATTCACCCTTCATCTACAGAGTGCTTCCTTGCCCATATTTTGGTCAGTGGACAGTTTACTGAAAAAACCCCAAAACACGTTTTTGGTATTTCTCCATGAGACTAGACGACTGCTGATGGCAAAAAGAAAGAGCCTGCTCTTTGTCTGGGGGGAAAATATTGCTTTATTTTCCAGTCCTGCCCTGCTTGGCTGGAGATCTGCCCGATGGCTCCCTGGTGCCAGAGAGAGCCCACCCCTCCCCTGTTGGGGTTTTTTCCCCAGGAGGCAGGGCCCAGAGGCAGGGACAAGACACCACCACAGGGATAAAGTGGAAGGGGAACAGGATTGGGTTACAGCTGATTAAGGACAAACCACATGATACAGATTTCAAATCCAATGAAACACAATATAAACCCAATTAATGCATTAGAACACACGTTCACAGAACCTGAGTCAGTGTCTAGCACTTGAGATATTGGTGGATATTTATTATTTACTGCCTCTACAGAGACTACTTATTCTTGAAGTTTATATTCTCAGGTTTAAGAGATTTTAGGGTAAAAACCTATCCTGTATATGTGATGTTCATTGCCAGGATGAGAGATGTATTTGTCGCAGTCATCTTGTGGGTGTGATTAAATAGTGGTAATATAAACTGGAGAAAGGAAAAGATGAAACACAGTTTTCCAATACTTTCATTATTATTCAAGGGGCTTGTTTAATTGTCAGAATTAATGCATAATTACTGGATAATTTGAGGATAAACACAGTCCTTTCAGTGTATCATATTAATCAAATCCGAACGTTTCTGTCTTTCTGTTAAATAGTTAACGTTTGAAGCAGAGAAGATAATGCAAATGAAAACTATTATGGGGAGTTAGTTTAACGATATGCAATTTAAAACTGTAGCAATTGTTTTTGGTCAGTTTCTTGCAATCTGCAAGGTAATTTCTTTCAATTTATTTGGAATTAATCAAGTGCAGTGTTGAAAAGGCAGAGTGAATTGATGTTAAATAGTTTTTGGAAGATGTAATTGTCTGATGATTTGTAAATAGCCAAGCTTATCAAAAAAGTAATTTAAATGTTATGCTGACAATTTTGTTCAGTTTGGTGTACTCTGTAAACTTGTGAATCCAATTTTTAGCCCTCATTAGCATCAGAACTCTCTTTGCAATGCTAAATGATTTCAGGTACTTCTTATGTGAGTCCAAAGCATCTGTTGTTGAACTTTTACTGGTCCTCAGCCTGCAAACAAAGCACACAGCTGAGCTGTAGGTAATCGTAGTTATGTTTCTTAGTTGCCATAATCTAGCTATTCTGTTGACAGAGAGAATTAGTAATTTATAGTCATGCACCATAAGGCACAACAATGAGTTCAACTCAGAAATCAATGTGGTTTTTAAATTATTCTTTTCATTCAGGTTTTAATTGCTTGTCTGGGGTTTTGTTTGTTTGTTTTTGTTTTATATTTTCGTTCAATTTATTATTATTTTCTCTGAACCATAAAATTTCATAAATTTTTGCCTTGCCCTTCCTTCCAATGGTTAAAGGAAAAAATAACAACAACAACAACGACAACAAAATCACAGCTGACACAGAGCTCCTCACCAAAAAGAACTTGACACTCTGTGTTTTCTAGGACTGGCATTATTGTTATATGGAATATATATGGAATTATTGTTAATGTTGATTCCAAAGAATTATGTTTCTGTTTTCACACATTCCTTCATGCATTACAATATTTTATTATATCAAGTAGTAGTGCATTAAAAAGAATACCAAAATATAAACACTCCAGATTAGGAGACATCGTAAAACTCAGTATGTTACTGTAATGTTAATTCAACTTTCTTGCATATATGCATTATGAAAATGCAATTTTTGATAGAATCATATTCCATTTCTGCTATCGGACTCTTCCAGGGTCAACAAAGAGTTAAAAGTCTTTTTTAAACTTATTTCATGGTTAGAAATAAGTCAAGGGGGAAGGAAGACTGATGGAAATTGCAATATACGATGTAAAATGAGGTAAAATAAAAAAGCAAACATCTAGGATCATTATGGATGGAGAAGGATGCTAAACGACCCTTTGATCTGCATGCCCAAGAAGAAATTTGAGAAAGGTGTATAAAAAGAAAATCCATGTAATTTTCAGTCTCTCCTAAAAGGTAGCTAGCCCCTTTCTGAAATATAAAAATGAAATTAAAAAATCAAAAATCTTCTGAAAATGTTTTAAAAAAGTCAAAATACAAAACATTCCAGAGGAAAAAATCATACCCTATAAATAAAAAGGTTATGGGATTTTGGTTCTTTTTTTGGTTAAAAATCTCTAAAAAGAGTAATATTTTGGCAATGAAGTTTATGTTTGTGGAATTTCATATTTGTGACAAAAGTGCTTTGACAAAAGAATAAAAGCATATTTTTGTCTTTGCAGGAAACAAAGTGAAGCATAGTGAAAGCATAGTAAAAGAAGAATCATATTGACCATTTCTCCCAGCAGCTGACAGAATGTGCTGTGACCCATGAGCACTGGTTTGGAGTCTTCTGTAGCCCATATGCATCAATCTGAGCTTGGGCCTCATTTTAGTTAATGGAGAGAAACAGACTTTTTGAGGAGAAATTAGCTTATTTTGGCTCATGGAACAACATAAAGAGATTAATTGTATTGCTTATTTTAAAACATTTCGTTATTACTTGGAAGGTATCTAATGCCTCTTACTATGAAGGCTTCCCTTAGGTGGAGATGTCTGTATGCTAAAGCTCAGGAGTTAAAGGATATGTCTGTAAAAAGAAAGTATAAAAAAAAGAATAGTGATTTGTATAATTTCATTTCAAGTGGCACATACTGTCTCAGGGAAAAAAAGTTAGGTAGGAAGATACACTTTCATCCAATAGAGAAAACCCTGAAAAAATCTAGGAGTCATGCAAACGCCTACAGTAAGTCTGGGATTTTCAGCAGTTGAGAAGACTTAAAATTTTTCATTAGAATTCTAGATCCTCTGTTACAAGTATCTCCACATCAGGAGTGCAAACCTCCTTGGGAAATATGAAAACATATACAAAAGGTTTAAAAACAAAACGGGTTGTGTTGTGCAGCAGGCTAGAGAGTCTGAGCAATGCCTTAGCATTTAGAAAATGAACCCAAAATGTTTCTTGTCCTTTTTCTTTGACACTTTTTTTTTTTTTTTTTTTTTTTTTCCCTTGTATGTTTTAACAAGTTGGTCTGGAACTATTTGTTGCACTGCACATGCAGCAGAGGTTGGATTATCTCTATTGAAGGGTTGTATTCTATAAAAGAAACAGGATTACAATAAGAAAAAGAAGAGGGGAAAAAAAGCTTTGGCCCTCACTATATAAATTCTAGGTAAATTATTCAGTATTTTGGTTTCAGAGCACTGGTTCTGAGTCTGGAACAGCACCTTTTAAGGTCACAGCTTGAGGACAGAACTAGGAAGACAGAACAGCTTGGTTTGTTTTACTTTTCAGTAATGTATTCTAATTAGAGTTGTCTAACACTTCCTTCTTTCTTATTATTCTTATTTGATATTCCTTATACATAGAAGGACAGATGAACTATAGCTATGTATACATATACGCACATGAACCATATATATATATGTATACATATGTATGCATATATGTGTATATATCTATATCTATCTATAGCTATAGCTGTACACATACATACACATATATCTATCTACTGCAGGCATCACTGCTCTTCCATTATATTCTACTGCATTGAAGAAAATGAATCTTTTCAAACAGGTGAATTTTCCAACAGAAATGGTCCAGACTCAGTTCATTGAATAGAAAATGTAATGGTGATCTAAACCTATTACCTTCAATGGAGTCTGTGACATTTTCTTCAAGCATATTGATCTGCTGGAGAGGGAGTTGGGGGACCGAGGGAGAAAGGGAACTTTATTTTTTTACTTACTGTGTTGCATCAGTCATTGTAATGCTAGTCACAATGTATAAAAACCCCATAGACTCAACAGGACTGGTCTTTTTACAGGGGCTGCAATAAATGCTTCTCAGAGGCTGAATTAAAAAGCTGGTTTAAAATCAACTCTATGTGTACTTCAAAACCAGCATAAATAAGCCTAATTGTCCTCTGCTCCCCTCCAAAATTTTCCCCTGGACAATAGTCAAACTGATTTCAGTCAAACACACCCAACACTTGTCCAACAGTCCATTTTTCTTTTGTAATTATTAATATATTTCTGCTAATTAATGACATTTTTTTTCTCCATGAATATCTCTTTGTACTAGGCTGTTAATAGAGACTGAAAAAAATTCAAATTTTTTTTAACCTAATTTGGATTGGCAACACATCCTTTAGAAAGCAGGGGAGGGGGGCAAGAGTACCACTACCACCTTGTTTCTTGTATATTTTCTATGTTTCTTTTTTTTTTGCATTTATTTTATTTTGTTGTAGAATCATGTCTCTAGAGATTAGAAAAGCGGTGGACAATTCTGCCTCATTATAAAAGTGACATTTTGCTGTTATAGTTAGGGTTAATGTTTCTATTATAATGTAATTCCTTGGCTTTACTGAATAAAATAGTCTCATATTTGTAAATTTCTTTCACAAGAAATGCAGATTCAGGTTTTGCTCTACTGTTGACAACAGATAGTCCATCTTTTCATTGCATATGCTTACTCTTTTTTTTTTTTTTTTTTTTTTTAATATGCTGCAAATATTTTTTTGTATCTAAAGAACACTGGTAAGACCTTCAAACTATTACTTTGCTGGTAACATCACCAGTAAAGATAGAAGACACATTAAAATTCTTCAGCAGGATCACAGTGCTAGGAAAGTTCTTTAGTATTAAAATAATATTGAGTCCATTTATTTTGGCATTATCTTAATTTGATCCATTTTGCACCTTGTCCATGTTATATGTATCTTTTAATTTGTGCTAGCACAAGAAGATATTGCATTGTGTTGTAATCTGAATTTTATAATCTTGCCTATTACTTACAAGAAATCTGCTGCTACAGTTGTTTCTAGGTGTTTTATAAAGTAATTTAACATGTGTTTGTACTATGTAACAGTATCGACTTACAAATGGGCAATAGAACTTAGCATTGTTGAGAATTACTATGCAGATAGATGAAGTTACATTAGTAAAAATAGGAAAAAAACACTCAGTATTTTATTGTAACTTTGTAAATAAGCTTTGTTATCAAGATTATTTTATTTTCAGTAGGATTCTAAATTGAATGGCTAGGTTATTTACAATAAAGTATCAGCCAATATGTTTTATTTGGAAATAATAAATACTTTGAATGGTAGTTAAATTGAGTTTTAAAGTTCCAAACCATTTTTTACCCATAATGTGATTCTAGGACCTAATGGTATATATACAGCACGTGTTAGCAAGTGAACAAATGTAAAGTGGGAGTTAAAAAATTGTTCCGAATCATTAGAAAGATTTAATTAAGATACAAAGCCTGTAAAGTTGTCTGAGCTGCACCGAGAGTGGAATTTAGGCCATGAAAACTATCAGCCTAGAGCACTGAGTATACATGCTGCAAACACCTCCATTCAAATCTGTTTACTTACCTTGGCATATATAATAGGAAAAAAACATTTTCTAATGCTGGTTGTTTTGAGTCCCTGTCATAGTGTTTCTCTTCAGATATTTTCTGAAGTGGTCCAGCTAGACCTGTTAAGAATTGTATCATCAGCAGAGGCAAAACTGTGGCTCCTAGGTGTCCACTGAGGTTGAGGTCTTGTTTACCAACGTTTCACATTGAAAAGGAATAAGACACTGCCCCAAAGAGCAGAAAGGAGATAGGAATTGGTCCTTATCTTTTTGGAGGTAGGGTTTGATACACAGAGATAAGTAATTTGTTAAGGGTCACAGGTCTGTATGGCAAAGAGGAACAGTAATCCTTAGATTCATACATATGCAAACTCCAAAAGATGGCTCAGAACCTTCGGAAAGATCAGCTCCACCTACCACATTCCCATGATCCTACATCTTGGCTAGAGAGAATCCCAAGTGTTCATGACTGAACAGTGTGAGATACCAGGACCAGAGTACTTGTGGTAGGCAGCCAGATTAGTTGAAACTTCTAGTACAGAAACAAAACCAGTATGTTCAGCTCAGCTCTGTCTCTAACAGTCACTATAAAAGCCTGCAACAAAATTTTATCCAGCAGAAAATGTCTAATCTGTGGTATCTCCTCAGATAGAAGTCTGTTCTGTGTTGGTTATCATTATTGACCAAATAGCACAAAAACAACTCAAGAACATTTGAGGTGGGCATAAAAAAAAAAACAAAGAACATATTATCTTTTCTTGAATTTTGCCTTTGACAATTTTTTACTATTGTCTGAACAATAACAAAATGGTAGTTCAGCCCTTGCTTTAATGGTGATGTTCAAGTTTATGAAATAGAAGGGAAGGTTGTTCTTTTGGTTTGTTTTTGTTTTTGTTTTTTTTTATTCCTTGCAGCTGAAGAGAAATAACAGAGGAACAGGAAAGGAAGGATGTGACAGAAGTGACAGAAGATGCACACAAGAAAAGAGGTACTGAATAGTGGTATTTTTTCCCCCTGTCAATCTTTTGATTTATCAGATGGGTGAAAGTGGGGTGTTTTTTTGTTTTTTTGGGTTTTTTTTTGTTTTTACAGAAAGATACAAGTGTTCAAGTCATCCATGTAATAAAATTAAAAATAGCTGTGGAAAAATAGGGAACATTCCTAATGTTACTGCTAATGTAACATGCATGATCCTCTTTAAAGTATTCTTAAATATAAAGTAAATTAAATGCCTTGAGAAAATAGAAAATGTGATGGACATCTCTAGCAGAGAACTGAACATAGCATAAGGACCACCTAGATCCCTTTAGAAAACATGACAAAAAATTATATTCTGTAAGTGGGAAAGCAAGAGCAATAGGTAAAACTTTGTAGAAATATCCAATCACTTCACTTAATGGTGTTTATTTCCCCCCACTCTGGTCAGGCATATTTTCTCTCTCTCTCTCTCATGTCAGACTATGATAGAAGCTCATCTCCAAAGGAGAACAGGGAAGTACATGACTAAAAAGAACAACAAAACAAATGATTGCTAGTGATTATATCAGTTTTAATACATAATTATTCTGCTTTGTTTCTGTATCTGGGGATGTGACTGTGAAGTTTGAGTCCCCTGCAGCCTCATCTAACACCAGGGTTCACCCTGCTATTGACAGGCTGACCTCCTGACATTTATTGCAGCCACGACACTAGAAACTCCTGATACCTCCAGTGTTTCTAGGATGGGTAGGAATGTCAGTGAAGATGGTGCGACAGACTTTAGCAAGAATTATCAATCTAAGTACTGATATGAAGGCTAAGGTAACCAGACTGGCATTCACAGTCTTGTCTGAAACTTGTATTACTGCAAATCCACTAATTAAAATAAAGGCAGCATGTGTTTGCTACATCTTTTTCTAATGTAGGCACATTCTTTGCCTTTCATCTCCTGACTTCTTCCTGTTCAGAGATTAATGGTGATTACTGTCAACTGGTCTAGCAAACCAAGTCACTTCTTAGAGAAATATATGGTGATTGACATTCAGCTGGAAAACGCACTGAGAGGGCTCAGTCCACAGTTCTAGAGCATGAAGGGGGCATTTGTCAGTTGTCTATATTATTTAAATTGCAATGCTTTGTAGGACTCCTAGTCATGGATTAGAACCCAGATATGTTATGCGTCTGACTGTTGTGTAGACAATATTTTAGTAGGTTTATATCCAAACTCACAAACAAAGTATTGGTTATTGTCAGTAAAACATAAAAATATGACGTATATATGCCTAATTCTAAGAAAAATATCCCCCAAATAGTGTCACCTTATGGAACATACTCACAACTATGTAAAGTTTAAAACCCTGTACTTTTTTTTTTTTTTTTTTTTTGCATTAAAATGTCCATTTTTTAATAGAGAAACTTTTATTTGTAATTGATTGTATATAGACAAAGTTTTTACTCTGACAAAATTGTGACATTAAAGCAAGTGTTGTGATGTTTCTATTTTATTCAAATATTGCCAAAACATTACCTTTTTCTAAAGTAAAACTATTTTAATAAAGAGAAACAAATAAATATATATTTCTAATGTTGCTATTTTGTTTCTTTTAAAACATTAATGGTAATCCCACATGATACAGATTTTATTTTTTAACATTAAGTGAGTAAATATAATTGCTATATGGATATTCATATAATCTCACAGGGGAAAACTAAATACACTAGAAAGTATAAATAAAATTATTTATCAAGCTGAAACAAAAGTATTTGACTCCATGGATATGAAATATTTCCAAATTACAAAACAACAGTAACAACAACCGCATCCCCCATCTTGCACAAAACCACCTGTTGTTATTGTGGTTGTTCTATACATTTTTTCCCACAATTTTCACTTTTAGGGGAAAATGTCCTCCGTAAAATTCATCTCAGTAAAATCCCAAAAGAATCTTGGGATATAGTGTAGTTGTCCCCTTGATTAAGCAACTGCTCATCAGATTACATGAAAAGGAGACAGACAATCACATTGTGATTAATCTGTTGTGAGAGGGCTCATTGTGGCAAAATCCTCATGTGCCAGCAGCTTTTGCTGCACTGCCAGGATGGTGCTATATACAATGTTTTTTTGCAGAACAGTCATATTCAGATGTCCATGCTATGAAATCTGTGCAAATCTCTAAACATTGTAGGATAGAAGAGGCAAGGTAGTTCTGATGCCTTAAGTTGTAGCTTTCATGTTTTTTAGATTGTGTGCTGCCTGGGTTTGTTGTTCTGAGCCTCATATTAAGTGTAAGTAAGCTCTCTTTGCAGAGTAGGTAGAAAAAACAAATCCTTTTCCAGATGGAGGCCAAGGACAATGGTTACAGGTTTTCAGGTCCAAAAGCATAAACAATGGTGGACTGAACAGATAAAACAAGAAGGTTGGGATTTCATAATCTGAAGCTATAATCAGAGAATTGACCCCAATATGCAAATGGACTAAACCTTATAAAAGTGTGAGGCCTTGTGACCGGTCATCCATTTTGGGTCCACCTTAGCCAGGCTCTTGTGCTCCCCAAAGTATACCCTTAAAGACCTTTCAATAAATATCTACTTTATTCTCTAGCTCTGTCCAAGGTCAGTCTTCCCAAGGCATCTGTTCTGCCGGTTGCTGTCAAGACTTATGCCCAATTCTCCATAATATTAGATCTTAATTTAGTGAGAACCCCTTCTAGTAAACTTTGACTCCTTTTGCCCTGCTTCTACATTTAGGAAAGCCTGCCTAGTCTCCCATTGGATTATTGAGCTGGATCTGCACTGGACCCTGTCCTGTTTCTTATGTATTTTTTCTTAACTTGGTGGAATTACAAAGGACCAGAAAGACCAAAGATAGACTCAGAGTCACAGGCAGTGTTCATGTAAGTGAAAGAGGCTTGAACTTTTCAGACACTGCCAATTATGATTCATTGAATTAGCATCCATTTTCAAAATAGCTGTGGTGCTGGACTTTGATTTGTGTGGATTATAAATAAGAACAGCTCAGAAATAAGGCCAGAAACCTTCATCCATATGATAGCAGGCAAATTTCAAATGAAAAATTGTGGTAGAAAGCCACATTGATTCAGATTTGTGCAGTTTTATTGTGAAAAAAAGAGAAGCAGGTTTGAAAGCTTATGGGGATTAGCAGGAAGGAACCCACATTGACTGCATGCAGCATGTTCCAAGTAATAAACAACAGCATTATTAGTGAGCATAAAGCCTGTGATAAACCATGGCATGATGTTTCATTCACTCTAATAGGCAGGAACAATTGGGACAAATAAAGTACTGAAAACTGTCTCTAATCACCTTTCTGAGCTGCTCTTGGAACAAGTGAATCAGATCCTCGCATGCTGCAGAACTCAGCAGTAGCTCTGGAAACCATGTTTTGTCCTTCACTAAAAGAGTATATTCCATTTGCTAATAGAAAACAGCAGAAGCTAAAAATGATCACTTGAATTGTCAGATCTTCTTTTATTTTATGGGATAATGAAGAGACAAGGAGACAATTCCACACATTCATCAAAGAGCTTGCAGAACTCTCTGGAATATATTTCCCATTGAAGTCACAAGCATTTCTAACTATGGACACTTTTAAACTGAACTAAAGTTATTTGTTCTAGCTTTCAACACTCCTGTCCCTCTGCCCTCACATAGCAATTTGTACATGGAATAGGTGATTCTATTATATTTTCATCCCATCTGTCCTTTTCTTTTTTTTTTTTTTTTTTCCCTCCAGTGCTTCTTTTCATAATTATTTGAGAACCAGCTAGAGATTTGCCCAGCATTAAGAGTGCTAAGGGAAAAGCTGGAGTTGTTCTAATGCATTTGTGTCTGGACTATCCTCAGACAGCAGGGGGGCTTTGTCGTGTCAGCCATATTTTAAAATTTTGACAACATTAATCTTGACATTGAATCATAATTGTTCCTCACCTGGGGTTTTGATGTACCCAGAATTGCCACTTGCTGCTGTGAGCAAGTGTTTCACATTAGGAGAGATATAAGCCCAGGTAACTATTTAAATGGGAGGATAGGGGAAATGGGTCTTGGCAATTTGCTAAAGCTTTTTATGTAGTCTTAACAATACAAAATGCCACCCTAGATTTCAGTAAACTGAACATTCTGAGATGCTGCTGCTACAAATGCAGTGGTTTGGCAGCAACTGCTGACTTTCAGATCAAATAGATAGCAACACTTTGTAACTTTTAAATGAAAGAAAATCTTTTTCTGCTACACTGACAACTCTGATCAAGTGATAAAAACCTGTACTCTGAGCAACAATTTTGCATGCATGTGGAATATGTTTTGTCACTCTTCATTCATGTGCTGTCCTAACTTTCATCCAAGAGTTGTGCCAGTTTTGCTCTAACAAAGACTCCAAATATTCCTGTTGAATCAGCACACCCATAGAGGCATGTGAATTGAGGCAGGGAGATACTAACAAAGTCAGTGTGTGGGCACAGGGCAAGGTTAAAACACTGGATTTTTGACTCTGTGGGCTGTCTGTGGATTCCTGCTCATCACAAAGTTTCTCTATGACTTTCAGCAATAAGTGATGATACTTTGGCATGCTTAACCCAACTTTAAGTATAAACATCATACCTGAATAGCACTCACATCTGAAAACTTGTTTTCCATGTGTCTCTACTGCAGTCAATTGACAATGATGAAGAACTCAAAAGAGTGATTCAGACTACAGGTGGCCTTACTCTCCCTCTATCAGGAGCTTAAGTGACTAAGCATGTCAGCTAAATGCCTCAGTTTAGAGCAATGCATCAAAGTCTTAGGGCCCAATGGGATACAAGGACTTGAGTATCTAATCTAGGACTTACAAAAAATGTACCGTAAGCACTTAAACTGTCATCCTTAGCTGACCCCTAATATCCAAGGAGCTTAAAATCCTTTGCCACCTGACTTCTTTAGTTTAAAGTTCCCCAGGCACCTATAACTGTATTAAGGTTTGGCAGGGATGAGCAGCCTAACTCACACCTAATATTGATTACAATGCAGCAACTAGGCTTTCTTCTGCTCAAGTCTCCTAGGGGATCTAATTCTAGAAGTCAGCCTTAAAAAGTCCTAATAAGCATTTATAGTAATAGGCATATCTGTGTGCTGCAGTGGTTTCCACCTCTCTTTTCAAGCAGATTAATGGTTGTCGTCTTCTCTTTAAATTAACATCTTAGTAGTTTGAGCACTCTGCAAAGACATGGTAGATATGTTTGTGCTGGCTTGAAGGCAAAACCAGCAAGAGACTCCAAGTCAGAAAAAAAAATAAAAAAAAATTAATAGGAGAGAGGGAGGAAAAAAAAAAAACAAAAACAAACAAACAAAAAAAAAAAACCAAAAAAAACCACAAAAAAAAAAAAACCACCACCACCACATGCATTAGTAGAAAACATCACTGACAGAGTCAGAATGCAACCTGAAACCCTCCCTGGTGGTAGCAGTCCAGATGAAGTGGTCTTGTTGAAGCAGTGTTCCTACACAAAGGTCTGGTAGCTCTTGTCCTCTGGGAATCCAGTGGGTAAGGCTGCTTGTGCTTTCCCTAATCCCAGATTACATCCAGGTGGGAATGCTTGGCTCCTCCCCCTGGGTGGAGCATCTCACAATGGGCTGATATCATTTTATCAGTCTTGCAATGG
>JANEHK010000032.1:7830712-7863036 GCA_025960845.1 Tachycineta bicolor
CCCCCCGGGCGCCCGCCCCCGCCACGAGCGGAGAGGCGCGGAGAGGAGAGGAGAGGAGAGGAATCTGGCAGCAAGACCTCTCTCATTTTTTAGTAGCTTGCTTTCAGGCAGGGTAGTTGGTTTTTTTCTTTCATAATTGGATACTGTTGTTGTTGCTCACTTTTAATGCCCTCCATTGTGTGCATTTGTCTATTCTAGGTTCAGAAACAATGTGAGCTTTTTATATTTGCAGATGGAGCTTGCTTGCCAAGGGGTATTTTTATCATGAGTTTCCACATAAAGGCAAGCAGAGATCTTTGCAAAGATAGGTGGATTCCATTTGGAGTTGGAAAGGAGCAGCTCATGATAAAGGCACTGGGAAATTCAACTCCCACCCATGCTGGGACAGGGTGGACAAAGGAAATAGATTCTGTTATGCAAGTAGCTATGACTGTATTGTGCACTTCAAATAGATGTAAGGCATGTGATTAACTCAGAATGCACACATTTACATCTGAATTAGCCACACTAAACTCCTTTATGAAGAGAAATAAACAATTTTAGGATTCACTTCATCTGGTCTCTTCTGGATATTATATCTAAGATAAGACTTCACACTAAAATGACCTATTTTTATCACTTACTGCATCTTCTGAATTACTGCTACAGTATGGGAACTGGGGTGATTAGCTCAGACACAGACCTTTACACTGTAGAGATCCATAGCTAGTGTGATTAAATTTTCTTGAATAGTCAGAAAAGTGTGGACACAGTAATGCAGAAATAAGAGGAGAATAATAGGTGTAGGTTTTTTTAGAAAATTGAAACAAGGCAGTTTTTAGAATTCAGTGACCTGCCTATATCCTCTGAGATTCTGTTTATGCATTTGTACTTGCATATTTTTTTCTCATTGCAGGTGTTGTTCTTTAAATTTCATGCCTTAGTATATACAGAATATATTTCTTTAGGGTGGGTTTGTGATGCCTAGGGTAGCTATATCATACAAAATTGTTTTTGAATGTACATTTGATCTTTTTTTTTTTGCATTTGTGCTTGTTTCCTTTTTCATTTGTGCCTATGTTGCTTTTAGGCTCTCCTGGTAGCCCTAGAAGCAATTTATACAACTAAAATAATGAAACATTTGACCCCTTTGCTGAATTTAAATACCCTGAAAGATGGGAAACCCACAAAAGGTCCAGCTTCCTTCTTAGCTCAGCTACAGAAATCATCAGTTGGGGCAAAAATAAAAGCTTATCAAAAATGTGAAGGCAAATCCAAATGATATCTTGAGGTTTATTTGTGTTTCTGGGGAATCAAAACATCTAGAAGGTAAAGAAAGGAAAGAAATAATATTAAAAAGTACCTAAACACTAAACATCTTACAGGACAGAAACAATGTTCCTTCTGTTTCCCAGCTCACAATAAATGGTGTTTAAGGCTTTGTCACTTTTTGTTACACTTTAATCTAGTAATTAGTTTTTCCATGAATCAAATATGTTTAAGGAGATCAAACTGAAATAGCATTTAGCTTAATTCTGATGAGGCTGAAGTTATGCTTCATTTGACCAAGGGTGTTTAAGAGTTGAACAATAATGTGTAATATAGAAAGTCTTTAGCAGCAACCTTTTCCATTCCAACTAGTGCATAATATTGGTTTTGCAATCATTTAGTAATTATATAAGGAGGACATATTTATTACGAATTATTGATTTTATAATTACTGCTGCTGGTGTTCACATTATTGCACAATGAAAATCTTTTAATATACAATGTTCTTCACCCTCAGCTGGCAAGCAGATAGTGCAATGCAATTTACTGAGTAGCCAAGAGTAGATTTTTATCGGCACTTTTTTTGCCAACTACCTAAGTAGCTTGCTTTCTGGGGAAAAAAAAAAAAAAAAAAAAAAAAAAAAAAAAAAAAAAAAAAAAAAAGCTAATGGCACTTAAACCAAGAAGAATATCCAATCTCTCAAGGTCATTCCTGGAAGATGATTATAGTCATCAACAAAGAAAAAGGGAGAGAGAGACAGAGAGAAATTTGTTTAATTGTTGAGTTATTGGACTGCTAATATCACCAAGGCAGGTGATAGCTTTAAATTTGCTATAAGCTAAATAGACATAAAAGGCTACTATCATACGCTGGATAATGACACATGAAGATATATCTCTTATGAAATTGATTTTTCCATGTGTTCAAGCTGAGTGTTCAGTGCATCTAACCTGCCTGTAGAACCGCAGGGAAAAAGTTATATTTGGGGCTAGTGTATAATTGTCAATATATTTTATATTCTTGAGCAAGGGATTTTTCTTCAAGACGTGTACAAAAGAGATTGTCCAAGTTCACCATTTGACTGGGTCTGCAGCTGCCTCACTAATAGCTGTTGCTAAGAAACTGTCACCCCAAAGAAAGAGGAGTTCTGCACCATCAGAAATCTTTGGAAATAGGGCTCTCTGTTACTGACATAAAAATTTAGAATCCTGGTCACAGAGTTTAAACCTGGCTAGTTAAGAGAAGAGGATGGAAGTACTTCCACAACTTCCTTTCCACTTGCAAGGACTGAAACTCTGACTGGAATGGTGCAAGACTGAATCGCTATTTCCTACAGGTGCAGACACCTACAAAAATTTACACTTAAACATGAAGTTTGAGATTTGACCATGGGCCCAAGGTTGCATGTGAGTCTGAATTCTGTTCCTTGATCACTTTCCCTTCAATAAAATTGTTTTATTTGGGTATGGTTGTCATGAAATCTTCCTGTAAAATATAAAAACAAATAACAACAACAAAAAACTTAAAAAATACGGCCCACTGAGGTCAGTGTGTTCAGTGAGAAAAACTCATGTTTCATTCCAACAGGTCACCCCAGATACATGGATACATGATATCCTGCTTAGTGTCTCAACATTTTTGTATTCACACGTACAGATATAGGAAGGAAGCAAAACATACTCAGTCTGGGAAAGACAAAGGGAAGTTTCTGTTTTGTGACCTGAAGTGGTCTGGCAAGGAGCAGACTTCTGATTTTACTACCATGTGAATATACATACAAGAAACAAAAAAAGTAGTAAAAATTTGCATTTATTTCTTTACAGGCATTTCATTCACATTAGGGGGTGGGAAATCTTGGGATTTCTCCATATTGGGAAATATTATATTTTCCTTTCTTCAAAGAAAGTAAGAAACATGCAATAACATATTTCTACTGGCTTATCGCAAACAACACAAACACAGACACAATAGAAATAGGAATGATAAATTTTGCTTTTCTAAGTTGATGTTTTGTACAACATGACTGGCTCTTCTGAGCTCCATGAAGTATAAAGTAATGATTGCAAAAGTAGTGTTGCTGTCATTTATTTGGATTAAAAAATTTTAATTTCAATATTTTAAGCTCTGACCTGTACATTTCCATGTTGAGAACACGTTGTTCTAGTGCATTGCAGGTAATTGTGACTGTCCTAGTTTGAAAAGACAGGTATCTGCTAGGGAGAGACAGGCCTCTCTAGGAATGGGGAATTCAAATCCTTCACTCCGTGTTACTATATTTTGGAAGATTAAAAAAAACAAACAAACAAAAGAAACCCCCACACTTTTCAGTCAGAGCTATGGGAAAAGGAATAACAGTCCTTTGCTAGTAAATATAACAGGACGGACAAACAACAACAGCAATTATAATAACAGTAAAACAGAACCAAGAACCCAGAGGGCAAACGGTGGAAACTCCGGTGCTGATAGCTGGAAGCTGGAAGCGGTGGATTGTCCTCGGCAGGCAGGGGGGTGTCCTGGCAGGCAAAGTGGGCAGTGCTGAGAACCCGCTGCGGCTGAAGCTGGGCTGACCCAAAATCCAGCAGGGCAGCAAAAAAATTCCGATTTCCTGGGCGCTCCAACAGATGGTAGAATTCCTAGGACCAGACTCCTCTGTTAACCGTGGACTCCACGCAGCTCCCAGTCGCCCGACCATCCTCCCCAGAAAACCGAGAGCAGAGGAGTCCACCACCCTCAGCTCTCGGGAGCCCTTTTTTCCTCCCCCAAAAACTAAGTGATCAGCTTCGTTTGTCCAGGTTGAGCACCCTTTAACTATCAGTATTTAGTCTCCTAGCAACTTATGGGGGGGGAAAATTCTACAGGAAAACTTAACCCTCAACAGTGACTCTAGCTAAAATGGAAGAGCCAAGAGCATGTCAGGACACCTTTCTTTTCCAGAGAAAGATAGCATCAGCATGTGACATTTCACCTTGCTCCCACTTGCGCTACTCTTCAGTTTCCAAAAAGAAGAAAGTAAGCTACAGAATTTCTAGCCAGGTTTAGGTAGGTAAAAAGCACTCTGGGATTGTTTTCTTTTACTACATGAAAATATAGTGGTATAGACAATTGCAGGAGTATATGCAATGTATCATAATGATTGTGACATGCTGGCCATAGCAAGTTTCACAACTGGGCATGCTTCATCACGAAAATGCCTGAGCGATGCAATGTAGGGATCAATCAATCTTGGCTTGGTGTTGAGACAAACTGTATGGTTTAATGAGTCTTTTCTGTCTCTTATGGTAAGAGGAGATCAATCAATGAACAAAATTAGATCAGTGATTTCAAAAATTTTTTTCAATGTTTATACCCAGCATTTTTAAACCTTGAAAAGTCTGTGAGTTATTAGGATGATAAGAACAAAGAATAAGCCTGTTACTACTATTTTTTTTTTTTTTTTTTTTTTTTTTTTTTTTTTTTTTAACTAAACAAGTAGGCAATCAGCAAACAAGACTTTCTCGTTGTGGGAAACTCTACATAAGTTTTTGAAATATGTAAAAAACTACAATCTAAACTTAAATCTTAAAAGAATGATTAACTGGAAATTTAATAGCAATTCTCATAAAATATCCTCAATAAAACATTGAAGATAAGATTCAGTCTCTGAAGTCTCTTTCTTTCTCTGCTGCCTTTTCCTCTCTCCATTGATAATATAGTATGCTGAAGATGATAAATTTTCTTATATGCTCACAAGAAAACCTAAAGAGAGTTGAGTCTGTGTTGTGGATTTTCCCTGATATGTGGACA
The DNA here is from genome assembly GCA_025960845.1 of Tachycineta bicolor. Taxonomy (NCBI): domain Eukaryota; kingdom Metazoa; phylum Chordata; class Aves; order Passeriformes; family Hirundinidae; genus Tachycineta; species Tachycineta bicolor. The sequence continues at coordinate 7,835,745 of JANEHK010000032.1, forward strand.
CTACCATGAAAATTTATCTAGCTGTGCATTAACTTGGACATTTAAAAAAAAATATTTTATTGGTACACATGTAAAAAATGTTTGCATCAAAAACTCATTAATTTCCTAGTTAATATTTCCTAGTTGAAGACTATTACGTAATTTCCAGAAAACATTAACCAGGATTAAATTATATAAAGGTAAATTGTAAAAGGAAAAGGAAATTCAATCTCTGAATACTATTATTACACAAACTGAAGGGCACAAGCTAAAGGACACAAACATCTTTTTGGGTTTTGAGTCAAGTATAATATGTAAGAAACTTGGAGTTTTCTAGGGAAAATATTTTGGAAGTGACAGACACCTTGAAAACAACATTTCAAAGTCAAAACAAGATTTCAATACTGTTTTGAATTTTTTGTAATCTACTCCTCTTACACGGTTCAATCTAGGAACCCCAGTAAGGGACAAATTCTTTGCTCTATCTGTACAAATAGAAAAAAAGAAAAATAATAATTTTAATAATAATAATAATAATAATAATAATAAACCCTTCAGTAATGTTTGATTTTTTGTAAAAGAGATCCAAGGATTTACAGGGAAATGAAAAGTGGACATTTGAGTTACTTTCAGGTCTTCCATTTCACTGTTTTTTACAAAGCATTTTAATTAAATATAGTGAAGGCAGCCCTTCTTCCTTAAGGTGACCAGTCATGTCTCTCACTAAGTCCTTTTGGCCATTTTTTTTCCTTGAAAATGTCAAGGAGTGCAATTATAACAACTAATGATGATGACTGTTGCTTCAAAGCCAAAGATGGTGAGTTTAATAGGTTCATAAGTCCATTCCTAGCTGTGGAAATTGATTTGTGATATCCTGTCACAGACTTGTCAGGCATTTTGTTAGTGATGGTGATTTTTTTTTTTTTTTTTCTGTTAAAGGGAAAAAAATAATTTAAGTGATAAAAAACATTTTAAATATTCTTCAACTTTTAGAAATGTGAGGGTTATTTATTAAAAAAGAAAAATTTAGGTGCAAACATATGTTATATGAACACAAAAATGTTCTTCTTAAGAGAGATATATGTACTGGATTTTTTTTTTTTTTTTCTTTTTTTCTTTTTTTTTTTTTTTTCTCCACAGAATGCAGGGGAACACAACTGAGCTCCACCAGAAATATAAACTTATAGAAATTGACTTGAAATTCTGAGATTCCTTCAAAATTTTTCTTCTGCTGGTTTGCTTCAGTGTTGTACTAAATGCAAACTGATCATACATCTATCCATCTGCAAAACATCTTATTTCACATATAAAAATGATACAATTTTTAATGCTTTAACAAAGACCATTGGATGTAATTGCATGAGGGATGCTGGCTGATACAACTATCATTGACCTGGAGGCATCAACACCTTGCAAACTTCTCACCTGCTCAGCTGTTTAAGAGACAATATAATTAAAACCTGACAGAACAATGACATATAAGTGGTTTTAAGTGAGTTTGGTTTTGGTTTAGTTCTTGGGTTTTTGTGGTGGTTTTTTTTTTTGTTTGTTTTGTTTTGTGTTTGTGGTGGGTTTTTTTTTTTTTTTTTTTTTGTTTTTTTTTTTTTTTTTTCAGGACAGTTAAACTAAGAATCTTCCTTTACTTAATCTTGTAAACTTCCTCTTCAGAAAGCAAAGCTAACCCTATTTAAAGGCTGCTTCATCTCAACTGATGGTTACAAGTCAGGAACAAGTGATGCCCTTGTTTCTCCATCAGTTACAGAAGAAGTGAACAAGACTGACAAGAAACATCAAAATTCAATGGTAAAATTGAGGTAGAATATATCTATTTTTTCCAAAAGCATTCCTTAATTTGATAAAAACACAAACTGAAAACAATTCACCAGTTTAACTATCTGTAAATTTGTATGACTTCAGAGCTGCTGTTCAAACTGGTTTTTCTGAGGTTTCTTCACTTTGAAGTCTAAAAGTAAACACAATTAATTCTTCAATTTTGTCTAACCAAAATGTTTCAGCTGGTACAGCATAAAATCAATATATGTAATAAAACCCAATAATAATTACACAATGATGTTGATACACTTTTCTTTTTTCTTTTTCTTTTTCCTTTTTTTTTTTTTTTTTATTTTTAATTTTATTTAATATTATGAAACTGGACTTTGATAGCATGGAAATTTCTTTTTCTTTTTCTTTTTCTTTTTCTTTTTCTTTTTCTTTTTCTTTTTCTTTTTCTTTTTCTTTTTCTTTTCCTTTTCCTTTTCCTTTTCCTTTTCCTTTTCCTTTTTCTTTTTCTTTTCCTTTTCCTTTTTTGTAAAAAAAAAATTTCCATCGATGGAGAATCCAATATAAATCCTGTCATTCTAACTGTTAGTTACTCTCACCATAAAAATGTAATGTGCCTACTCTAAAGTGCCTACTTTTTTCCTTTTATCTTGTCCACTAGAGTAGCTCTGAAATGTTATCTTTATTTTTAATATTTTTACTGTGGTATTTTCCCATTTTGTAAATGTGACAAACATGCTTTGCCCCTAATGCATTGCTTGTAATTAACCACACTGAAAATATACACTAGGCTTAGACACAAACCCTATTATTGCATGTCAGCTGATCTCTACTCTCTGTTGCAGTGTGTATAATAAATCTGGGTTAAACATAAGATAAGCTGAGTTTGCTTAGCCTGCTTTTCATGGAGCTAAACTAATTTGAACAGTCTTGATTTTCTGCAGGGTAGACTACTCCCACAGATAGTTCTCATGAATCAGCTGACTTGTTATGTTTAATGCCAGAATAACTTGTTCATATATCTGAGTCTAATAGTATCCTTGTCCCTAGTTTATTGGAGGCAGAGAGCACTGTGTACCACTGGCTTGTATTCTTCATTATTTATCATTTCTTTAGCTTTTTTACCAACTCCAAGCTTTACTGGTAATGATTTTATGTTTTCTTCCACCTTGTTGATAAAATGTTTACTAGCATAGAGTAAAAAATCAATCCCAGGGAGACCCCAGTAAAAAAAAAAAAACCACCTTATTAGGATTAATTCCCAGTTTACTGGAATGTTGTGGGGCATAGCTATCAAACATTTCTTTAATAATTCAATGTGATAGGCAAAACAGTGGGGCTTTGGGTTTTTTTTGTTTTGTTTTGGTTTGGTTTGGTTTAGTTTAGTTTGTTTTAGTTTCTTGTATACAAGTCAACTTCTTGGAATGAGTTACATTATTATTCTACATTATTACTTTATGGAATTGAATCAGTCCTCTCATCAAAGCACTGACATGAGCTCGTTTGAAAAGATTTATTTCCAACCTGTACAAATTCACTGTCATTAATACATTACTTTCCTTTAATTCATTGTTAATTCAGGCTTGTCTCAAATGCTCCATCATTTTGCTTCAAATATAAATGAAACTCATAATTGCTTGGATTATCCTATTTATTCTTCTTTAAAATTTTGTAACTATGCATTTTTCCCATTACACTTCAGGCATGCACTGAAGTTTTAAACACTGGATTAAATCTGCTTTAATGGTTTGAGTTGCACCTGAGACAGTCCTGAAATTCTTAAATAAAAAATTACTGAGTCCTAATGATTTAGAAAGGGATTCTTACAGGAACACAATAGAATTTAAATGGGAAATATTTCATCATGGTGTGGCAAACACTGGTCAGAACCCCACACTGATCATTTCTAGGGTTTCCATACACGACCATCCTCAGCCACATCATGTTGTCACATGCAATATATGCTATTTTGAATGGCTCATTGTTATACACTTTGAAATGGTAATTGTTGAGATGACTTTGTATTAGCAGTAACAAGCCAGGGTGTTTTCACTGGAGGAATTTACCTTTCATGTGAGCTACATAAGTGAGCAGCAGTATTCCCTGGAGAAGAGGAATGTAGTAAGGGTTCCTAGCTCTTTGATAATTTTAAAAAAAAAATTATATATATATATATTTATATATATATATATATATATATATATATATATCAGATCAAGAGGTTGTCCCAGCAGAATCTAAACTGCTTCCAGTGCTGGGCAACAAGCTATTTTCTTTAACATTACAGAATAAAAAAGGAGAGGTAAAAATTGAGTGAAATGACACCTGTCTGGAGGTGTCTTTGTATCATCCATGGAAACAAAGATCATATCATTACATCTTTAGTCACATCTGATCAAGCCACTGTAACAATATCCCCTACTGTCACTCCCATCCCTTGCTCATCATTTTTACAACTGTGGAAGTTATGGTACCTCTGGCACTGCTTGCTAGAATTACTGTTGGGGATGCCTCAATCTCTGTTGTGCTGTTAATAGCAAATTTAGCCATCTGAGGAGATTCTCATATTGATACTTAATGGCTTCTGAACTAGTTCCCACTGCAATAGAATTACTTTGTTGCTAAGGACACAGAGAACAAACACACATGCACAAAACTTCCAGGCACAGCAGCCAGGGACCATTTGCAAGCTCACCCTTTGTTAAACAGCCAAGGAACAATAACTCTGTAATCAGCATGAATCTGGAAACCAGCCGATATTTAGATGCTTAAGTGGTTAGAACACTTGGTGGGAAAGGATAAGCCTCGACTTCTGGTCTTTCACTGGAAGTCCATGGTACTTTTGATGGCAATTTCCAATTCTGAAGTCTTTTCTTTAGGTAAGAAAGCAGAGGATAGCCATTCAGAGGTGGTGGGTTCAATATGGACTTCCATCTGCAATCTTGCTGCTCACTATCTCATGCTCATGGATAAAAGGGAGAAAATAATGCTTTCTCTACATTCATTATCTCCATTTAGTTAACATATTCATTAGAGAGGGTTCAGGTCAGGAAAGTTATCTATTTGTTGCTTATTTGGTTTGGTTTTTTACTCTGGAAATATGCAGCATAACATAACTGATCAGTTGAGTAGGAAACCATACTCTGCTAAGAGTATTAACATAATTTCACAACACCATCATCTCTTTGCCTTTCTCTGTCTGCAATACTTCATACTTGTGGAATATCTAATATAAATTCCTCTTGTCTTATGTTTCCCGGGAAAGAAAATTCTAAAAGCGTTTTCATTTCATTGATTTTATGCAATCAGTTCTATTGGGCAATATCTGAAACCTTAAACCTCAAACTGGCTGAGGAGATGGCAGCTGATATGTGTGGACATCTATTCATTATTTGTTCCCCAGTGACTGCACACGTGTTGAAAACCAGAAACATCCCTGAGTTTTAGACAGTAAATATTATTTAAAATGGTATATAAGTGTAATATACAGGTAATCAGTCACTAATCAAATCAAACCAGTCACTGCAGAGCCTCATTTGTGTTGCACGTATTTTGTCCTGTGCTTCTTGACTGATGTCGTATGAAAACATGCAAATTAAAGCAAACAACTAAGTTGTATGTGAAATACAGGACAAAAAAATGAACACTCATTTCATACTGTGTTTACCTATCATTTCTAAAGAATGGTTTATTTTGAGGAAATGCCTTGATTTTTTTTTTTTCTTTTCCCAATTAATACAGAGTAGTCTACCATAATGATAAGCAATGATAAAGATTCCAGCTTTTTCAGCATTTTTCTGCCAGTCTTCATTTCTGCAGCAACTTTATCTGCTTTGAACAGAATTACATAAAACATTTCACATTACATAAATTGTGTTTCCTTCAACCATTTTCCTATATCCAAATGTAATGGGATGAATATGGGTTTTTAATGGATACAACCCTTGCCTGATTTTTTGTTGTGGGAGAAATTAATTTACTAAGAAGAAAAGAAGAAAAGGAAATAATTAAAGTAGCAAGTCACTAGGAAACATTTTGACTACTGCTGTATACTCTTAACATTGTTCTGTCACTTTTGTTGTTGCTAATGTATTTTTCAATAGAGGTCTGACTTTAGTTCTTGTAGAAACACATGAACCAATTGACAAGGTTGAATTTAGGCTGACAGGGAGCTAGTCAGTTCATAGATACCTGGGTCTTATGAGTTTCATGAGGTAAACCAAACAAATAGACATGGCCAAGAAAAGTGTCACACACTACTGGTGACTACGAGAAGAATAATAACAGGTATCCTTATTTGCACATCAATTAATTCATATGGAAACAGACTAATACCAAGAAGGAAATTTAATTTAATCATATTTTCTCAGATTATATGTTTTGTTATATATGTTTTGTTGATTCTGCCTTCGGATAAGTATTTTCTACATGGTCTGTTGTAGTTCCTTCATTCAGACATTTCTGAGATGGCAGAAAATGGGATTACACAGAAGTGATGAGCAGAATTGTGCTTCTTTCTACAGTCATTGAGAAAGGAGGATCTGGGGGTGAAATACCTTGGTGGAAACTGTTTGGTTCTGAATCAACAAAGAAAATAAACTGTCTATTTAGAACATAAAAGATTTTGGGTTTTGAATGGTTTCCATATGTGTACAAATATCACAGATGGTATAAGCAAGCTTAGTGTATGCATGTATGCATGTATGTGTGCTTATGAAAATTAGAGCATTTAAAGAGAAAAAATAATTGCATCCTCAAAAAACCAAAAGAAGTTAAGTTGAGAAAAGGGAGAACATGTTAAGGTACATAGATCCACAACAAGAAATTTGAAAAGTTGAATGCCAACATTTTCTTAAGAGTCATACCAGGTTTTATTTAAAAAAAAAAAAAAAAAAAAAAAAAAAAAAGGCTATTTAAGCAAAAACTTTTTCAAATTGTTAAATAATTTCTGTATAAGAAATAGAAACATTCTACAGCTTATTGAGATTATTAAATTGTGTTAAATGCCTACATACACTAAAGAGAATGAAAAAAAATTATCTTCTAAGCTGGATGAGTACTCTAGATAAAAATTGAACCCCTCTCGAAGTATACCTATTCCTCTTCACTAACTACTCTCTAGGACAAGTAGACATTTAACTTGTAATTTTTGCTTATCTAATGACAATGATAGGTAAGTAAAACAAACAAACAAACAAACAAACAACAAAAAGAACCCTCCAAAATTTGGTTTGATTACTTCATTGAAATCTGTAGAAATTGAGGAATAATAATGTTACAAAAACACATACTCCAGATTAAATCTGTGCTAATTCATCTCTGGAGAAAATGAGGGGGTTTTTTTCAGAAAGATCTACAAATCTTGATTTTGCCATGGTCTCAAAATTTTGACTTCAAAACAGGACCCATTTTCAGCCAAATAATTTAGAAATGATGTTTTTGGGTTTTTTTTTCCCTAAAAAAACCCAAAACCAAACAAAAACAGCCCAAACAAACAAACAAATAAACACACACACACACAGACCAAAAAGAAAAAATAATAATAATAAAAAAAGTTCATACTATAAAATTAAATTTTTCTCTCTCTTTTTTTTTTTTAAATACAGTTTTGTCATAAATTCATCATCCTTCAAAGAATAAATATGATTTCTAACACATCTTATTTATGAGGTTAAAAATAGATCAATATAGTGCTTAACTGAGTATGAGCCATGTTGTAGCCTGGTGCCAAGTGCAAGGATGGTCTTGTTTTATCATCAGGCTCCCTAAGAAAAAAGCTAGCTGGATTCTGGTTTGGGACCCAGTCAAATCCATAATTTCATTATGAATGTGTCATATATATTTGACTAACCTTGACCAAGGGCACCAATGCCTGAAGAAGTTACCTACAGTTAAGTCCTGGTGCAGCAATTTTACATTGTGAGCTCTGCTGATATGTGCATAGGGGGTCAACTATGGAGCAATATCTGAGCTTTGTTGATCCAGATTGCATTTTTTCACCTACAAAAGAAAGATAACCATGATTTTCTATGAGACATTTTGAATGTACTCCTATAGAGTGGATAAGTAGGTACCATTATTATTGCTATTAATAATAATATATCTGCTGATCCATTAAGCCAAACCTCTGGGTGGAGCACCAAGAAAATAAATATCCTCCTCCATCTATTAGCCAACCCATTCCTTCACTTCTTCCCTTCTTTAAAGTGAAAGCGGTATAAAAGGTCTGATCAGGATTGTAGCTGCAAACTCAATAGGAGCCATTCATTTAACTTCTTTAGGTACCTTTGAAAATCCCAGCCTGACATCACTACAAATTAGCTGCACCAGAAGAGAGTTTTTCTTGGCAAGTAATACGTGAGTTACAAAGCATTTCTGCTTAATAAGTGTTTCCTTTTCGTTAAAGAACTCTCAGAGATTTTTTTGAGCTGGATTCTCTACATGGATTTTTCATATGGAACAGTAGTTAGCACCCTGACAGTTAACACAGTAATGAATGATTAGGCAGTAATTTATCTGCTACATCGTATAGCTCCAAAGAGGTAAGACAACTTTTCTTAAGATTTCTGGCAGGGGTTTTGAGGGCTCTTTGTCAGTTCATTTTTTTTCATATCTGGTTATAGTTACACTGAAATATTGTGTTATGCAGATTGAACAAAATTTCACTCCTCTTGTTTTCAAAGAAATGCATCTTTTTGAGCTTTTTTTGTCTGCATCCTATTTAACAGAGCCCCACTACCAGGGTATAGATTAGCTCCATACAAATTTTAGAAGCTGTCACTTAATAATATGCTGAATTAGGTGTTCAGGTAATGTATCTGATACATGGAAAAATCAGGCACTGAGGAAACAGTGCATAAAGCTGAGAAGTTACAGTAGGAAATGCACAGCTGAAATGAGACACAGATTTCAGAGCTGTGGGAAAGACTTTTTGATCTGGTTTGAGAGAAATCTCTATTATAACTGCAGCTAATTCTTGAGCTTTCTGTTAAAAAATACTCTAATTATAGACATTAGAGGATGATCAAATCTGAGAAGGACACCTACCTTTTTAAGCTTAAAAGCAATTCAGGAGTGTATTTTAACAGATCTTTTTGCTTAGCAAGAAATGAAAAAGTCTCTCCAGTGCCTTTAGAAGATGACAAAGCTTTTTTTTTTTTTTTTTTTTTTTTTTTTTTTTTTTTTTTTTTTTTTTCCCAATTCACAAATCTGGGCACATGAATGACTATGAATGCAACCTCAATTGATCAAGACTGTACTAGTTCCTTAAACCTGTCATCAGCAGTTCTATCAGGTTACCTAGAGAAGCCTAAGAAATCTTTCAAAGCTGGATGGAATCAGTTGTCCCACAGCTGTACCAGTAAAGGACTGGAGAAAATCTACACGATTCATCCATAAATAAATAAATAAGAGACTGAACCTTCACCACTTTATGAATTCCACTTTAGCTAAATGGGTCTCAGTAACCAAGTTACTAAACCACTGATTGGGTATACACATCTTGGTATCACAGTGTGCATGTCTAAATAAAGTGTTCTGAAGATTAAATTTTGGGCTTGGGGTATCTTAAGCATCAGTTTTAATGTTTTACAGTACTTACTCAAAGGATCAAACAACTCCTTAATCTTACATGCTATTGGTATCAACAACCCCTTAGCACTTAGATGTGGTTACAAATCTAATCCCTCCTTATTTGCCTCAGGCTCTAGTTTACAGCAATTACAACTGACTTTTTTTTTTTTTTTCAATTTTATTATGAATTATTCAATATATTAACATTATTTCAAGATTTACTTCTAATTAAGAAACATTAACCCTTCTAAGATCATGGTTCTAAAAGTTATCTTTAAAAAAAAAAAAAAAAAAACTTCTACAAGTATTATTTAACAATGTCTATGGCCCTAAGTCATTCACTCAGCTGTTTTATTACTTGTCTTTAAGTCTGATGAATTCAAAACAGATGTGCATCACTGAATTCTTAATAAAAGGCCTCTGCTTGCCCTGCTGAATAATAAGGACTCTTAATGATACCAATTAAGAGGTGTAAATGTCATTTACACTTTTTTGTTAATTTTCAACTCAATAAGAGTGTAGAAAGAAGAGAAGCCTGAGATCACTTGGACTGAAACAGTTTGAGGGGTCATTTTAGTTGGTATGTAACATGCAGTAACAGTTTTATTTATATATATATATATATATATATATATATATATATATATATACACACACACACACACACATATATATATATATAATGGAATTATTTTATTCGTGATTGGGTCATTTGCAGAAGACACTTCAGTCTTGTTTTTTTGGTTTTTTTTTTTTTTTTTTTCCAAAATTATGAGCTATCAAAAGTAGATATCCAGAACCCCAAACTCAAAATCCATATAAAATAAATCATAACCACACATACACACACTCTGGTTGAAGAGGATTAAAAGTAAATCTCTCTTAATACTGATTTCCTGTTCTACACTGCATTAGCTCAAGGGTGCCAGGCTTGATGTAGACATTGAATCAGATAGCTGACATCTTGAATAAGAACCAGTGCAACCAAGACTGGTGGTTGCACTACAACTACATTTATTTAGTATTATGTTGAAGAAGGTTGATAATGGGTGTTCTGAATGTGAACAAGTCAGAAAAGGAAAAGGAAAAAAGGAAAAAAAGGAAAAGGAAAAAGTACTACTAATACTATCTATTTTCAAGGGCTAGTGTTGGCCTGGATTGAATTGACATTCCCCTGGATATAACACTTACAACAGGATTATTTTTCTAAGTGAATGGTGGCCCAAACCAGAACATCATCTTGGTAAAACTTCAAGGGAAAAGAGAAGGGGAAATGCAAAAATTAAACCAGACAAATAACCAGATTAGCAAAACACTTCTACTTTTTCAGATTTCCATTCCATCTACATTTGTCTTGTTGCACTCCCACCAACTAGGTGTTATTGAGTGCTTTTCAATTGGCATTTATGACTGCCTCTAATGGCTTGTGTGTGCATGAGGCTTGCATATCTTAACTGAATATTCAGTGATTTTTCCTTATTCTAATGTTCTTAATTAGATTTATGAACTCCTTACTATGTTTTATGTTGATTGGAGACTGAGAATAAAATCCCGAAATGCTCACTCTAATAAAATATCACAGCTAACCAACTAGTGCTATTGCATGTGTTATTTCAGTGAATAATGATCTTTAAATAATGTTCTGAATATGTTACCAAGGATGCAGTAAAGAAAAATAGACTGGTGATCTATTACAATACATTAATAAATACACTGGTATACATAGTTCACTGTCCATAAGGGGTAATGGATCATGCTGTGAGAACACGTTAAGGGATAACTGGATTGAGACTTTTTGTATTAAAATATGAATAAGAATTTTATGCAAAATAAATTAATATTTTCTATTTCTATTATCTTTTTCTTCTTTTATTTTTTAGTCCTTTGATTTTGAAGTAAATTAATTAGTAAGAGTGGGATATAGTATAATAACTTTTTCTTACATTTCATATCTGGAACTATTTATCTTCTTTTCCTATTCTAGACATTGAAAATGTTTAAGCAATCTAAACCATGGTGCAGTAATTTAATCAAATTGGTTTAAAAAAAAAAATAAAAAAACCCTGGTACTCTACAATAATTACAGGAAAAAATTCTATACCTATATATTTCTCCAGGATATGAAGAATGAAGAACAAGACTGATTTTTCTTAGCAGTGTCACATCACTCCAGTGTTAGTTCTCTGGCGACTAAGCTTGCTAATGCTCTGTGTAGATAATCATGTCTTCAATTCAGAGAAAAATATGTATTTTTCAGAATTATATCCAGAACTAATATATATTAATACAATCCTATTGACTTCAGCAGCCCATTGAATAAGCAGAAGCAATTTCTACTGCCATTTATGCTTCTAAATATCCTTGATACTGTAGGACAGACCAGGTGACTTACCCTGTTTGTGGTGGTTTTGTGCGAGGATGCAGTCATATAATTCCTTATTCAACCAAATAGAATAATTTTGTGCATGCCTCTTATCATTCTTTCTTTCCTATTTATAGGACTCTTGCTGGCTTTGCCAACAGACTCAAAGCACTCCAGTCTTTCCACTGACTCCACTGTGTGTAGTATAAGAATTTATAATGATGTGCTCTTTCTGTCAAAAACCATTTTTTTCACCATTTTCTGAATAGCCAAGTGGATTTTGACTGTTGTAAAAGGTCTGTTGATGTTCCTGAGCCTGTTACAGTGATTAAAATGGTCTTACAAAATAAGTGACATACCAAAGAGAGCTGCCAAAATAGCTTCTAAGAAATTCCCTCCAGAATGCCACATGAGTTCATATGTACTTTTTGATCCATGTACAGAGCAACAGGTGTTATGAATAGCTTACAGAAATATGTTTTTCCATTCACATATATCCCAAAAAGTATACCTTAAAATCTCAGAAAAAGTATTCCTGTGTATGTGAATGCCTTTGTATCTAAGCCACAAACCAAGGCCAGTACAAACCAGGTGAGTGAATCTCAGCTCAAGGACTCAGGTATATGATATCCAGTCCTATTTCAGGTGCAAGTGTGATGTTAGTTCACTTTTTACATTAATTTTGACTGAAAACATGGGACAGTAAGTGATTAAAGCTCACAAAAGATAAGACAGGTTAAAACAGAGTTAGAGGGTGTTAAAATAGGAACATTTATCTATAAATTCAAGAGCAAATATACTAAAATAGAAAGCTAAAAATCTCAAAGTAAAACAAAAAAAAAATGACACTTGGAAACATAACATTGACAAAGTACTTATAAAAGCAATGGAAACCACTCTCTCCTCGAATGACTAAGAAAATAATAAATATTTACATTTAAAATTATAGAATAGAATAATGGAAAATTCCAGGCTGGATTTCTAGAGAACTATTCTATTTTCTCTTAAAGGAAAGGTGTTGATCCAAGGTTCTTTCAAACTGAATTTCTAATGAGGTTGATTCCACCACTTCTCTGTGAAGCCTATTCCAGCATTTTACTGTTTTCACAGCAAAAAAGTTTTCCACCTCCCTCCATAAATCAGGTTTTTCAATCCTTTAAGCCCCCTGCTTGGTGGTCCTGCCCCAGATTCTACTTTTTCAAAGCAAAAATTACACTACAGAGTAAATTAAAACTGAACACAGTGTTCCAAATGTATCCAAACAAGAGCTGGCCAGAGTGGAATAATCACACCCCGTCATCTGCTGGCTATGTTGGTGCTCATGGATCTCAAGAAACAGCTTTTTCTTTGTTATTATAAGAGCATTCTGCAGATTTATGATTAATTTAGTCTCCCGCAGGACTCAAAGATCCCTCCAGCAATGATGCACCTAAGCAAGGCAGACCCCTGCTTGTTCTGCTCCTTTTTCTGCCATATCCACCATGGTTTTGCAATTACCACATGTTAAAAATTCTGCAGATCTGTTGGCCCAAACTTGTTCGTATTGTACTTGTTAAGTTTCTTTCCTCAAAGCAGTAGTGCTTCACATGTCTGTGTGGGCGAAGGTATTTGCAAATACAAGATATCACGGTTAAAAATGATAGTTAGTACAGTTAATTTTTCACATATGCCTCATACATGAAAGTCTTTGAGATACTTTTAAAGGATTCCTAGCAAGCTCTGAAATTGCCACAGATGTAAGTAGTAAGATATATCCTGTGCTCTGTGAAGACCATGTACATAAAATAAGTTTAAGTGTTAACTCTATCCAGTTCCATTCAGATACAAAAACTAGGAGCTCCTGAGCCTGTCACTGCCTCTTTACCTCTTTGCTACATACAGCTATTTTTAACTTAAAACAATGACATTATCCTCTGATATTTTCTCCTCTACAAACATCACCTAGTGTTCCTCAATTCAAACTGACCTCTGCTTCTAACTCTTATTCTGTAGCTGGGAGGTACAAGGATGATGAGGATGTTAGATCTGCCAGGCCAAAGAGGACTCTCTCTCTCTACCTTTTCATAGTCCCCAGATAAGAGCTGTTAAAGTGCAGGGAGTGTTACTTTTCTTCCTGAATTTTTTCTTGGATTACATAAAAAACTACATCTTCCCTCTGTGGGTGTGCTAGCATGAAAAAGCAGACTCCAGAAGCATGCAAGTAGAAACAATCTCCTTTCAAAATAAAGAATTTGCAATTAGAAAATATATTTTAGTCAAATATGTTGTGATGTTGACAATTTTTCTTTTGCTTTTCCCAAATGACATTACAAACTGAACAAGCACCACATGTTGAGAGCCATAATAAAATTTCATTTGAAAGTGTTAACTTGACTTCAAATTGCATGCAAAATGGACAGTTATTTAAAAATAAACTGCAGTTTGGCACATCACAGTTGGACAAGCTGAAATGTAGGAAATGGTTTCCTTTGCTGGATTTTCTTCTTATACAAATACAGAAATTTCTTTCTGGGGATGCAAATTTAAATTGGTTTCTAAAAACAAACTCAGAAGAACCCCAAAATATTTATTTTCCAGGATGTCAGTGATTTCAGCTCTGTTCCAGTTTGGAATGAAACTAAATGTCGAAGACTGGAAAATCAAAACATTGAGACAGGGATTTTTTTTTTTTTTTTTTTCCCTCTTCAGTTTTTATATGTGTATATACCAAAATGCTTCAAAGAAATATATTTTCATTTTGAAAGCCCAAATGATCTAGAAGACTTTTGCAAAAATGAAGACTTCTGCAGACTTGATGTGCATGTATTCTTTTACATCATAGTGTTTGGGGGGTTTCTCATGTTTTACGGATGTTGGCTGGAGTATCACCACTGATGGTTTTGCCAAAGAAACCACAATTTGTTCCTTCTGTGTTTCTATTAAGCACAGAGATATAAACACAGCCTTTCCAATCAGTGTTTCTAATATGAGGTCTGTCCTTTCCTCAAAACACCAACTCTGTACATATAAACTCTTTATTTATATGTGTATATAATATTCAAGCATGAGTTTTTAAATCGATATTTATAAATTAATCTTAAAAAATTATGGAGGACTCATTAACAAAACCAAAATTTATTGCATCATAAACATTAGTCTTAATATATCACATTAGCTATCTTTACAGTCCCAAATGTCAGTGTCTACAGTGTATATCTGTTACTGCAACCTGCATAAATATCCAGAAAATAATGTATTTTCTCTGTTTACTTTTCCTTAGGATAAACAGCAAACAGTATAAAGAGGCTAAGACACAACAGGGGATGCAAAACAGACAAGCTGCAACAGCCTATATGGGAGAATATTACAGAATTACAGTTGTTGCAATGGCTACCAGCTGTGCATCTGGAATAAACAGGTTTGGAGCCCAGGAGTTTTTAATACAGGGAAAAGTTTGCTTCAGATGCTTACTTCTTTACATTTTTATTTCAGTCTTTACTTCTAATGTTTTAAAGAAGAAAATTCCAAACCCCCCAGTTATTTCTGTTGTTGTTCTTGTTGACTGCTCTGTCAAAAGCTACAGGCAGGCAGAGACATATTAAAATCTTTGTTACTAATATTTCAGTTCACTGCATTTGATCACTGAGGATTATCTGCCTGCTTGCTTTATGTTGCTTTGGCAATGATAGGGAGAGAAAAATGTTGGATGCGTGAGCTCTGCAATTTTCCCTTTACTTCTATTGATCCTTATACAAAACACACAAAAAAGGCATTTCACTGTGCCAGGTTTCACATGCCTTGACCTTAGAAAATGAAGAATTCTTCCTCTTTTTTTTTTTTTTTTTTTATTTGAGATGTGCTTACGCATGTGGACATCCCCACTGTTAAGACATAGCCTCCAGAGCACCATCCCTTTTATGCAGTGAAGGAGACTATGAACAATGAAAACAAGAGTTTTCAGTTAAATTAGTGTGTTTGGGAGTCTATCTTCATACACATGATAACAACTGACAGCACAATTGGATGGCATAATAACTGTAATTCTGTCATTTTATCACTTCTGAGGGCTTGACTTTGCATACCTGCTCATGGTAGGTAATGGAAAAGAGTAAAGAAAAACAAAGAGGGGAAAAAAGAACCGAACCAAAAAAAAAAAAAAAAAAAACCAAAAACCCCCCCCAAAAAAACAACAACAAAAAAACCCCCACAAACACCCAAAAAAACAGCAAACAAACTCAGAAATGTGATTATGCTGTGTGTATGCTGACAGTCTCACAGCTCACACAGCTATTGAGAACTTGAATTGAGCCAGGGCATATTAGGAAGTAATTCTCTAAAAGACATTTACCAGTAGCTTTTGACTTGAAACTCAGTACTCATACAGACTTTTACCTCTTCAGTGTGCACCCCAGTCGTCACCAGAGTTCAATGATCAAGTTGTTTTTTCTTGGGAAAATACAATGTTTTGGCAAAAAATTCTGAACATCTAGAGCTCTTCCAGGGGGAATTTGTAAGCATCTTGAGTTTCCCCAGAGATCACTGTCCTTGAAAGCCAGAACAACACAAGGTTGGGACAATTTATATTTTGATTGCTTTGAAAAAGAATGAAAACTCCTAAAATTTTAGTTTTCTTTCCAGAAAAAGTGTCTGCATGTGAGCATATTCCAGCAGAGAAAAATATTTGTGGATATTTTTTCCTCAGTAGGACCAGACCTATCTTGCAGCTGATATGAACAAGATTATTACATCCTAAGATGTTATCACTATAACGATATTAAATCTATCACACTTCTTTTAACTAGAAAGCAAAAAAGTCATCAACAATTTCCTTAGTAATATTTTATCTATTTTCCCCAAATTTCTTCTCTCAGTCAAAGATGGTGAATCATTCAGATATATATCTTTTCAGAAGATAAGTCAAGTTACATTGTATTTATTAGAATCAGATGCTTTATAAAGTTACTCTCAGAAGCAAGATTGGAAAACTAATACCCAACTTCCACCCCAGGCTGCCTACAGTAGCTGTGGTCTGCTCTCATTCTACAAGCCATCAGGTCTCTGTCCTCCAGCTGTTGTTTATTATGTTGTTGATTATGGGTTCCAGCTGTTCTCCTAGAAGTAACACAGAGAAAATTAGCATTCTTTCGTTTTTTCCCTTTCTCTCTTTAAAGACTTGGACAACTCAGATAATTTCCTGGCATTCCTTAGTAGCCCCTTCTTTAATGAGAAAATCAGCTGGCTGTATAGCTTTTTCTCAGTGTATACTGCCAGCTAATGGCAACTTTATTAGGTATCCGCAGTGAGATGATGAGCCACCTGGGAGTATTAACACCTGGATTTACAGTCACAATGGTACAGCATATTGAAGTCCTTCACTACACTATATTACTCAATAATAGCTTTTGGAAACATAAATAATCAAGAAACATCATTTTTGAAGATAAAAGTCAGGAACATGTCTGGCTAATTGACCATGATGGAGTTATAATAGTGAAATACTGCACACTTTTGGAGTAAAGTTCTCTATCATGCAGCCTCTATCTGAAGCTTTGAGGGCTGGCAACTCTACAGAAGTTTATGTATAGTGACTCTTGCATACTGCTCCTGCCAATAAGATGCACATCAGACTTCTACATTGGCCTAATCTATTGCAATAAGCTCTGGCTCTAAGAAAAAGAGAGATAATGTTAAACAGGAGGACGCTAAACAAGATTATCTCGTGGAGAATGCCATTAAGATGGCTAATTCAGTTAGCATCAAAATCCAGGAAAGGTCAGATCCTGGCAGCAACAGAATTTTTCATCCTGTTTTTTTCTATATTTAGTCAAGAAAATGTTGACATTTATTTATGTATTTCAATCATTTTAACTCCATCTGATTAAGAAAATTCTCTAAGTTACATACATATATAACTGCTGAAGAGACTTAAGCATGAGTTTTACAGATTGGCTGAGCTGAGATATATATTTACTCAAGTTTTTCCGGAGGATTCAAGGCAGTGGCCAAATGCAAAATATAAAACTATAAATGTCTCTGAGAATATATTACTACATTTTAGTTCTAACTTGTACTTGCCTGTGCAGTGGTTTTCAAATGGAGGTTTCTGTTGTTCACTTACTGTTGTTTTGACTCATTTTTTGGCTTTGGGTTTGATTTTTTTTTTTTTTTTTTTTTTTTTTTTTTTTTTTTTTTTTAATTCTTGCATATTTTTCTTTGGTTTTAATTTCTATATATTTCTTCAGAAAGAAAGTTGAAAAATATCCCTATCCAATCTATTCATGTATATAAATTATAAGCTTACCTCACTTAAACTGTAACTATTTCTGTGGGGAAAAACATCCTGAAGTTGTGGTTTGTTTCTGGAGTTTTTTGTTTTATTTCATGTTCCTTTTTTATTATTATTTATTTAATTATAAATAGAAATAATCTTCCCTTTATTTACCAACATCCAAATTCTCTGTGGATTTTTTTTTTTTCCTCTAATTGCCAACATTTGGGGGAAAAAAAACCCAAACAAACAAGCAAACCCCCACACCTACAAAAGATATTTAAACTTCAGGGAGTCTAACATGTTTCTCAATAAACCAACCATACACTGGAGAATTTATTTCAGTAACACTTTTCAAATAGAAACCACAAGATTTTACTTGCTGCCACTTGCAATTAGCCGGTGAGGTACAGAATCACTTCTCTGTCTCTCCCCAGCCCAAAGAGCATTTAATTATTTATATAAAGTGAAACAGATTAAACAGAGCAAACTCAGGAAGCTCAAGCTGCAGTACCTCATAGTCTGGTGGTTTAGACCTTAGTGTTGCAGGTTCCTCCTGTTCTCCTCCTCTGCACCAAGGAGGCAGAAGTCTTCAACTCAGGGGCTCACCATGCAGGTGACAGTCCATGGTTTCAAGGCTCCCTGCATCCCAAAGGGCCCTGAATCTCCTAGTCTCACTGGAGCTCCCAGGCCCTCAGGCCCCTCCTGACCCAGATGCGGCACTGAGCCCTGCAGATGAAACAGCAGATCTGTTGCTTCACCACAAAAATCTGACTTTGATGCAGCTCATGTTCCTGGAAGCTTATTTATTATGCAACAGAGGCTCAATAAATTGTGATTTGGTCTCCCTTCCTCCCCATAGCTTTTAAAATGCAGCCACTCATGCTGCCAGCAGGTTTTGGAGGCACCGAAGGAATTCTTCCTTTAGGGTGGTGATGAACTGGCACATGTTGCCGAGAGAAGCAGTGGCTGACGCATCCATGAGAGTGTTCAAAACGAAGTTTGGTGGGGCTTGGAGCAACTTGGGATAGTGGAAGTAGTCCCTGCCCATGGTAAGGAGGGACAACTTCAGGCATGGCTAAACAGGTCACAGAGACCATTCCTAAAATGTTTACATAAATTCACCCTCGCCTTTGCATGTCCTCTACAACTCCCAGGGCTATGAACTACTCCACAATCCCAGGAATACCAGATTGTCACCCAGTCCTAAATTCAAGTTTGACAGGAAACAGTCATAAAACACATATGCCTTACAGCCCTAACACATCGTATTTGAAATAATTACCTTGAATTGCATTGAATTACAGTATTCCAGATTTTTTTTTTTTTTTCCTCCAGCATGTCAGCAGTCCTTTTCATTTTCCATTTGATCACAAATGGAGTCCACAGATAATTGGCTGAGGCAAGAAAGATTGTGGTAAACTAACTTAATGGGTGTTCCCCCATTTGCATGGAGTTGTAAACCAGGTATGTCACACTGGGAAATTGGCATTTGAATGAGGCAGTGTTGAATGGCATTTGAGGATGTGAGGATCAGCTGCAGAATCAGGAGAAAACCCAAATTAGTGGGATGTTGCAGGACAGGCCAGGATTACAGCTGTAACCTTAGAAACTGGGGAAGTAAGCCATGGACAGATGTGGTTGTTCTTAAGGGGAGACAATTACAGAGGAACAGTTGGAGTGGTTATAGTAAACCTTGCATACTAGTATCAATAAAATAATTAAATTACAATATTATACCAAATTACTCATTAATCAGGCAGATTTACTGCCTGGTTTACAGAGTTACTAAATGCTGGACTGAGAAAATGCTGGATTTCAGTTAACCACTTAGAGTGATCAAAACCTTAGATAATAAATGGACACGAGAAAGACAAGAGGTACAAAAATTCATGAAAGGAACCATCAATTAACTACAAAACACAAGACATTAAGCTTTTTACTGTTGGTGCCATTTTCTCCCTTTCTCTGCTAACCAGTCAGATAAAAATTTGCTTATACGAAGGCATGCCAATTTAAGCTCAAGGGACTTCAGCATCTATTGGAATCCAGACAATCTAAAAACAGCTCTGTTCTGCTTTGAAAAGGTAAATGAACCTTCTGTGGAAAGCAGAGGTGTGAAAGAAGAAACCTATTACAAGCTTCAGCACACACTTGTGACAAGAATTGTGACAAGAATTGTGACTCTGTATTTTAGCGGAACAGAGTCTCCCCAAGGGATGCCAACTAATCTGAGACATTAAAACATTGCATTCATTTCAGCCATATAACTTCTTCTCTCAGATGGTGGTCTAATCATTCCCTGTAATGTTTTTCCTAATTTTTTTTTTTTTTTTTTTTTTTTAATTCTTAAGAGCAGAGCTGTTAAATGTTGCTGGTCAGAATATATATACTTTGTTAAATTAAATTGCACCCTACTATGCTATTTTGTTAAAACAGAATTACATAAAAGCATATTGGTTGCAGTACAGTTTTGTTACTAATAGATTTTATTTTTCAATTAATTTTTTTTTTTTTTTTTTTTTTTTTTTTTTTGAAAGAGAGTGAGGGGTGCTTAAGTTCTTTTTGGCATGAAACCAAGCTCCAACTCGTTCATTAGGAAAATATATGTTCCAACACTTTTTCCTTAGTGGAGAAAAAAAAAAAGTTTCAAAACCATGAAAGTTGCCTCAGAATGGAAGTGTCATCCTGTTGACAACTCCAATTCTTTAAATTGTTTTTTTCTGACACTTAGTAGAACTTCCAGTAAATCAAGTTCTTTGATCATACCTGAAGAATTATATGTCAAAATCATGAAGCCCCTTGTTCATTTTCAGCCTTGCTGTCTTGCTAAATAAACCTCTGTAGCTTAAGATTTTCATGTTGCTTAGTACAGAGAACCAGCACTGCTAAAATCAACTTGCAAATACTCAAAGTGAGATCACACTTCAGTCGCTACCAGAACTTCACAACATATCCAATGTATCCATCCACGCACACACATTCACACGTTAGCATAAATGCGCATCAACATGACCACTGCTCAGGTGCATTTACCACTCTTCCCCTGTTGCTGGTGCCAGCCAACACCACCCACCTGGTGAGTTGTGGGATGAGTTTCTGCATTGCTGTCTTTGATAAACAGTGCCTGCTGCAAATCAGATCCTGGGCTATTAGTCCTCCAGACTCCACATCTTTCACAGACTCCAGAGAGGGTTCCCAAAATATTAAATAAAGGTTTGTTTTTAAGAGTAGAAAAAGAAGAGCCATTGGCAAAATCCAAATAGTTAAGAAAAACAAAGCAACTGTAAGAAAAATTACAAATTCTTGCCTTGTGGTAGGAATTATTACAATTAAGCAGAATCTATTCAAACTCTTTTCTTTAAGATAATATTCTCCTCTGACCTAAGGACCTAAAGGAGTAAGAGGAAGACTAAGGTAAGGCACTTGGTGAGATTTCAGACTTATGGAACAGGAATATCTGGATGAAGATGCTCCTAGGTTTTTTCACTGGTGCCAAAGATTTCCCATGCTAGGCAGGATAGAAGATTGTTGCTGCCTTTTAATATACATAGCATTTTAAGTAAAAAGAGGACAAAATTCAATGTTTTATTGACAAAATGCAAACTCAGTTTTAAAACCTCTTTTGAGTAGGAATAACTACAAACATTGACATTTCAGTGGCTGTTTTTTTTATTTTTCTGTTTCGTTTTTTTGTGTAATTCTGTAGTACAGTGTTTGAGATTAACATTAACATCTTGCTAGTTTTGTCAGGAAGTTTCATTTTAGATTCAACTGCAAAAAAAAATGTGTTTTTTAAAATCTCTTATCATCTGGATTCCTTACTTAGAGTTTGTCTGATATAAAGTTTTACTCACTTTTTCTTTAACAACAGTTAATAACCAATGTCTTTACTGTAGATCAAAGTAAAGGAGACACTATTGAAAAAAAAAAAAAAAAAACTTTCTCTTAGGGTGTGGTAAAGGCCATTAATTTGTTTGTTATGTTTCCAGTGTTTAATTTCCATGTGCCCTGTTAATCGTACACTGAGGCAGAAGCAGGGGTGTTTGTTTTTTTTTTTTTTTTTGCTTTTGACTGCTTCTCCTTCACATGTGGCCCAGCTCTGAGAGAACATGCAAATCCTGCAAACCCTTTGTTCCATCCACCTTTCAGATTCATAAGCAGTCATTTGCAGGAGTGGAGTGGCATATGCACTCTAGGTGTTTAGCTTTCATAGCATGCCTGACCTTTCAAAAGGTGAGTGAAGGAGCATATAGATCCTAGTACAGAGCTCAAACTGGAGCTCACAAATGCCATGGGAACCAACTTTCTAATTGCAGAAGGTTCCCCCCCCCCATTTTCCTTTCCATGCAGTACAAGGTTAAAGGAATGCAAACTCATCAGCTACATACTTACAAACTTCTATTAGTTTTTTCCCCTCTATTTTCTCTAAAATATTTTAAACGCGCAACTGAACACTCTAGTTAGTTAATCAGTGATATAAAGTTGTAATTTAAAAAAAAAAATTATTGTTATTTTTAGAAACACAAGACTTCCCATTCAGCACATTTTTTTTCCAGTATCTGCCTTCTCCAAGACAGTATAACTCTGACTGGTTTCCCTCCAGAAAGTAGCAGGGACAGCAGAATGCAAAAGATTCTATGTCTTAAAGCCAGAAGCATGCAGGGTTTTCTGTTTTGGTTTTGATTTTTTTATTACTTTATGAAAAAAAAACAAACAAAACTTTGCAAAGTTTCTCACCAGTTCCAATATAGACATAAACAGCTCATTCTTGTCTCACTGTTCTTGTCTTAATTCTCTGCAGTTGCAGAATTTTCAAAGAACAGTGAAGTGTAGCAGCACAGCCAAGGGAGTGATAAAGAAGAAAAAGAGAAAGAGATGTAATAAGACTGGGTTTGAAAATTAAGAGGAAAAAGGAAATGCTTAGTCTAGCAGGTTAAAAGAAGTCTCAATGAAGACAACTTTGCCCAATTTGGTGCAAATTGTACAGCTGACTGGCTTCCCACCTCATATGTGCCAAGCTTCAATCTGTGTATCTCTTCGGAACCATAATGCTTAGTGCTGCAAATTACCCACTGAAAGAACCTTCAAATCTTTGGAACTTATTGATACGATTACCTTTGTGATGCTAAGCTGAATGCAATGTCCATTGTTTGTCTGCAAACTTTGTCTGCAATTGCAAGAAAAAGAAAGGAAAGGAGAGTATTACTCTGTGCAGCTTGTATTCTGTGGGTACTCTTCCTCTTTGGATTCAGCTAAACTAAGAAATCCATTTAACCTTTTAGTGTCAAGTTTGATGAACCCAAGGTGACACTGTATTTTTTCATTGTGCAATACAGTTTATGATTGCAATAAAACTGAGAGAAAAATTGATGTTGACAAAGATTATATATATGTTTTTCTTCTCCTCCTGCTGAGATGGAAAAGTGACAAGTGTCACTTTTAAAAAGCAGTAGCCTCACGTACAATCTAAGGACAAGGTTTGTCATCAATCATGTCTTTTCATACGTCTTCACTGATGAGTTTGACTTTGGACCTGCAATCTTTGAACCCTCTCTCAGCTTTTGTCCCAGAATCGTAGATTCATTCATTCATTCATAGATTCATGGATTTTTAAGGCCAAAAAGGACAATTACAATCATCTCGTGTGAACACAGGCCACAGAGTTCAAGCTTTAATTCTACCTCCCCCTACTTCTTTCACAAATATTTTCACATTTTTCTTCTCTTGTACTCAGTTGCTTATTAATTTCATTGTGATGCTTAAACTTTGTTCTGAACTGCCTCTGCCTCCGCCTTCCCTTCTCCTTGTTTAGGATACATTCCTTCCAAAAATCTCGAAGAATTACTCTCGCATAAAGCTTGAAACCAACATCCTACTACATCTCCTTGAAGAGACATCATCCTCTTAAAAATTACTTGATCTACTAATGTCATCTGCAGACTTAAACTAAATATTCATCAGCAGATCTCTTGGAAAATGTGCATTTAATAGTGTTTTTTTCTAGAAAACAACTTTGTCTTGGTAAATATATTGTAATTAAAGGTACCATTTAAACTCATACCCAAATACAACTCTTCTCCAAGCCTCAGTCTTCCACTTTTCTTTTTTTCTCCTTCCATTTCTTAAGTCTGTCTGAGTCTGTTTCTTTCCTGTTCTGTCTCATAAAAGTTTTAATGCAAAGAACTTCTCAGTTTGCAGGTAAAATAAATTGTCAATGTATTTCTAGCAACAGTAATAGCCCTTTATTCCCTCCTACAAAAATACAAAAAAATTAATGGGATACACCAATCTGCCATGGTGCTCTTGACATGTAATTTGTTATAAATAATAATACAAATTATTACAGGGAAAACTACTACTGCTAGGAGTGCATCAGTTTGCCAGCATGGAGATAAATAAGACAGCTCTCTCTGTGGGTGACTCTGTCATCATGTTTTGTACTGGTGCTACCCAGCAGGCTTAACAACATGAGTCCTGTCATGGCTGGTCTCAAAGTTTCTTCAGAGAGAAGCTGGGGGGCTAAAACCCTTTTTTTGGAGAAAAATAACTAAAGGGAGTTAAAAATAAGTGGCTCTCCAATAGGCCTCTGTGTCAAATGTATTTAATTGCCCACAAGTCGCGTATCTTCCATTCTTCACATTATTGCAAAACCTGCTGCGTTTCTTTGGTAGAGCAGTTACTCAGGTTTTATCTTCAACAGACAAGCTGTATTTCCTTTTATAGGGAAAAAAAAAAAAAAAAAAAAAAAAAAAAAGGGAAAAAAAAAGAAAAACCCTCATAACAGTGAAGGCAATTACAGGAGCAACAGTCAACGCCAGGAATAGGAGAAATTGTTACTGTGTTATTCAGGTGCAAACCTGGGAATAAGGAGTCCTGGAATGTACAGCAGTTCTGCCCCACACCTGTGTGGGTAATTCACTTAGGCTTGGCAGTAAAATGGAGGGATTTACATGGAAAATATTTTTTCTAATCCATCTCCCAAACTTGAAACTGCTCTCATCTTGTTACTGGTAGTAATATCAGTTTTTCACACATCCAAATTATTCGTATTGTTTCACCTCTTAGACTTATTTAAATACAATTGGGTAAATAAAGATCAAGAATTCATCACCTACCAGAACATTCTTTAGAATTTTAGGTTCTGTTTATGATTTATTTAGTTTATGGTTGAACACAAGAAACGTTTCCGATGAAAATATGTAGGAATTTACCTCAACTCTTTGAAGGGCTGCCATAAGAACTATGTTAAGGAATCTGAAGGCTTCAGCAGAAGTTTTAATAAGCCATAGACATCACTGGAATGTGGAGTATCAGGGAGGTGAAGGTTACATTTTACACTTGCCCTGCTGATTTGTGTTATTTTTTTTTCCTAAAAGGTGGTTTTGGGGTTTTGTTTGTTTGTTTGTTTGTTTGTTTGTTTTTGTTTTTGTTTTTTTCTTCTGTGTTTCACAGCATACTGGAAAGTATAACTGATTAACCTATACTCTCTTGTGAGTGGATGAGATATGCTGTTCATAATGAATTGAGGTTTCAAGTGACACAACATTTCAACAACTGCATATCATTTGGTGCAATATGGAAATATAATCTGTTAGAGGATTTATATGGAATTGAATAGAATCTGTGTCAGTTACCTGTAAGTGGCAGATTTCAGTATGTAAAGATGAGCAACATAAAACTGTTCATTTCAGATTTAGTACAAAAAAAAGCTGAGTCAAAAATTAAAGAGTTGTTTCATTCTAAAGAATTTTTTTTGAATGCTACATTCCATGGATTTTTTTCCCTATATTTTTAAAATTCTGATTCATTACAAAAATATTAAAAGTGAGATATCTTTTATTTCCCCAGAAAATGACATTTCCTCATCTTATTATTTTTTTTTTATTACTAAAAAGACTCAAAGCATCCATTATGATACCATTTACATAAATGTGAATAATAATCTGTTTTTACCACCAGCAGTTTACAATTGAGATTGGTTGTCATGTTATGCTAACTGCCCCAAAATTTCCAAACCCAAATATTTTTCTCCTATGGAAAGGAGATAATTGTGATCAAGGAACGACAGGTAGTTTCAAGGAGAGTGCATCCTCCGCTGCTCAAGCAGGTCTCCCATTTCCCACTCACACTCCTAGACACACATCCAATTATGTAGGGAGAACATCATATTCTAGGTCCAGAAAATAGTTCAGTGAAAACAGGAATGTATGGTTTTCAGCGAGGTTTACAGGAGTAATGTAACCACCCTGCAGTGCAACATTCTCATTAGAAAAATGAGGCAAATATGTCGTGGGGAGTTAAAGGGTTGGTGAAGTAGGGGCATCAAATCAGTGACATTCATTAGCAGAGGTAGATAGAGGATTTTTTTTTTTTTTTTAATATAATTGATTTAAAAATGGGTGTGTATTTTGGCATTCTAAAGAGTTGAGTTAGCATATCTCCCTAATGTTTTAAAAATACAAATTGCACAGTCAGAACCCCAAACTCTTAAGTATGAACAGAAAGAGAATGGATTTTCTTAGGAACCACTAGGCATTCCCAGTTTGTGTCAATACAACAAGGAGCTTTAGATGCTTAAACCTTCAGAAACTTGGTGTGGAACTTAATTATGCCATTTTGGTGTCTGCCTTTAGAACCTTATGTCAGAAAAAGTCTTGATCTACTTTTATATGCAACTATTGTTTATGCTTTTAATTCCAGCTTGATTTACAGTGTAAATAAGTTCTAAAATAAAGCTGGCATGTACTGACAAGCTTTATGACACTGTTTTAAATATTTCTGTGGAAATCAAGATTTTAACACCAAAGAAAAGCCCCAAACCGACCACCAACCAAATGCTAAATAAACAGACAATATCTGTCAGTATTAGAAAACTATATCAGTGAACTGAATTCAACATATAAAATTATCAGGTTCCTATTCAGTCTTTAGGGATACCTTCTAATCATTTATTCATTTTTACTTCCAGACCTGTTTTTATCTCAATTGACAGGGAATGGTTGTATAAGGTTTAAAAATCAGAGGCCTTAAAAACAGACAGCTTTGAATTGCAGGCTACGGATTCTTGTGAAATTTAGTTCTGATGACTGGATGGTCTGGCTGTACCCTTATAGGACCTCTGAGCTATGGAAAAAATATTATGAATAACACAACCAGATTATAACATACAAATACTGTTAAGTAGCCAAGACACACCTTAGTGCTGCCACATAAAGGTGGGTTTTCCAAGCTGCCATCAGGAATGCTTCAGGAAATAGCATTGTAGCTGAGAGAACAGCACTCACGGTGACCTTTCTCTAAGGAGCAGTTGCTGCAAATACTGAGATGGGGGGAAAAAAAAAAAAAAA
>JANEHK010000032.1:7872441-7883698 GCA_025960845.1 Tachycineta bicolor
GAAGAAAAAAACCCCCTATATTTTAAGTTGAATTTTACAAATAAAATATTTTTGCTGGAAATATATCCTTTATTGAAAATAAAAATAGTTAAAACACATCTAATAGTGTTTTTTTAATATAGCATTGTATTGCTTGTCATGTTTTCTTTTTTCTTGATAACGCTGAAGCATTTAAAAATACCCTTTTTAAAAATATATCCTTTATTTATTTAATTTTCCTCCCACCATTGCCTTAATTGTCTTTTTTGTTGTTGTTGTTGTTCCCTTTCAATAACTTTTTAGTAGTAAAACAAATTAGAAAAATAAAGACCACTCTTAAGTCTGTATTCTTAACCTCTCACTCCTCTTATTTTTCCTCTCTTTTATTAATACTCCACATTCTACTGGGGATATTTCTAATCAGCTAATATGCTTCTTTATGAACCCTGAGAAATCCAAATTAATTTTTGTGTTGTGCTATAAAATTTGTGTGTGTGTTTTTATTATTATTATTAATTGATTAATTGCCTCATGGAATGCTTCTAGTCATCAGCTAGCTTACTTTATATTAGGTCTTTCATATGATCATTAAAAAGTGAATTAATGCACTTATTATATATTGTGATAGTTTAGATGATTAAGGTGAATATTTTCTAATATTTGGTATTACATTGAAGTAGAGTTTACTTTTTAGTAAGAGTTTGGCTTTTTCAAGAAATGCTTAATGAAAATGTATACTTAAAAAAAGAAAAAAATTAACTAAAATGGGCTGAAAAAAATAGTGCTCAGTAAAATATCTGAATATTTGTTTCAGAGGAAAGAGAAAAGATAATTCTAATTTTTTATAAATATTTGTTGCTCAGATATGTCAAAAGCTGTATATGGGGTTTTTTGTGTTTGTTTGTTTTTTAGATAATTTCTCCAATTATATATATATATATATATATATATATATATATATATAAAGTATTTCTGTTTTTCACCATTCAAAACATAAATTGGAGCTAAGAGATAGGAAAAAGGGAAAGAAATTTTGGATGGTGTTGTATGGACTTGGCTCCCAGTCTCAGCATATTTCAGTCCATTACTTCTATTGCTGACAGTAGGCAGATGCTTTGGGCAGTTCCATCATCAGATTCATCTTTTCAGGACACACCAATCCAACCACCCAAAACCACTCTCTTACAAAACTTTACAGCCATGGGGAAGCTCCATTTCCCATGTCACCTTCTACTCACCTGTTGTATATAAACAGATATTACATCCAGCCTGGCCTTGTTGAATTCCAGGGACGATGGTGCATCCATAGGTTGGGCATCCTCCTCCAGTGCCTCAGCACTGGCATGCTCAAGAATCTATTCCTAACAGCCCATCTAATCCCTCCCTCCTTCAGCCTAAAGCTATTCCCACTTGTCTTATATCTACATGTCTCTGAAAAAGTACTTTTCCTTGACACATTGAAAAGACACATTAAGGTCACCCCAGAGCCTTCTCTTCTTCAGTCTCAACAATCCCAAGACCTTCAGTCTTCTCTTATCTACCTGTCATGGGTTAGTACAGTTTCGGTTTTTAGTTATAAAAGAATGTAAAATAATTCTCCAGGTCAGGACCGGGGAATTGCTTTGGAAGAGACAGAGACCTATCAGAGAGTTAGTTGGAATATTGACATCTATTCTGACCACTGAAATTGTTAGCTGTGACTTTGGAAGTACCGTATAAAACCCCTTGATTTCCTGTAGGTGGGGTTTTTTCCTTCTTCCTTTGGCCAGAGAGAGACAGGTAACATCGAGCTGGGCCTGCTGCTCCCCCCTTTTTTGGGGGGGAAGCTGGCCTGAGGCCTGGCCGGATCCTATCAGCTCCTGGATGAAGCGGGGAAAAAGGAGAGGTTGCTGTTTTGCAACAGCTACTTTCTTTAAACTTCCTTGGAGCAGAGAAAAATCTCTGCCAGGCCCCTGATGGGAGCTATGGGCACCATTTGGGCCGAGACCACCCCAATTTACACCAAGGGGTGGGCTGAGAAGGCATTTATGATCTCGCCTGGGTTTTTTTGTGATTCTGGACTGCCTGAGTGCTCTGATCTCTGATGTTTCTGTGTGAGTTTTTCCTCCTTTATCAGCTCAGCCTTGAACATCTAATACCACGAGCTACAGAGACAGAGAGAGAGAGAAAGACTCCGAGCATATTTAACTCTTTCCTAGCAACATGAAGCTTCCAGAGCTTGGCCCTTGTCTGAGAGAGTAAGAAAGGACAGAGTGAACATAAAGAACATCAGCATGAAGTCAGTAGCAAGAGTAAAAAGACTATTGGGACAGAGGGTTGAAGAGTTGGTTGTTCTATTCTTACTTGAGCCATGGAAATGAACTCTATATTTAGGTCATTCCTGTAAATCATGGGAAAGATATGCATTTGGGGAGATGATTGTTTTGCGTGTAGATTTGAGCAAAGGTGTTTGTGATGAACTAAGTAATATCCTATAAGATGCTTGAACAGAGATAAAGATGAGAAGCCCCCTGCGCCAGTGAAGAAGTGAGAAGATATCTCTGTACCTTGAAGTGAAGAATCCTTTGCTTTGGAGTTATTCATCTTTAAAAAGTGACACCCCAGTATGCAAAAGTCTAAGACCCATGACCCATAACCAGCTTGGGAAACTGCTCCTGGGAGGGTCACAAAGGCAGGTTTCTCCGGCGGTTGTTTTTGTGACAGTTTAAAACCCACAAGAGAACTGTTCTAGGTTGTCAGTGGGATCCATGACTCAAAAGGATACTCTTCCCCTAATGAATTGATGAAAGACTATTATCAGATAGTGAAACTGACTGAAAATTACAAGTTTTGTCTCTTTATGTTGTTTTGTAAGAAAGTGAACAGTTTGTAAGGGCTTGGATGGGCTCTTCACTCAACACTCAGGACTCATATTTTGGGTTTATGATATATTGTTCTTCTAAATGTTGATTCATTTTTCATGAACACCAGGAAAACAAAAATGAGCTTCCACAATTAAGAAAAGAAAGCAGTTTTTTGGTGGTGTTTTTTGTGCTTTTTTTTTTTGTCTGAATAATGTTGTGTCAACAGGTTAAAAATAATAGATTTGGATCCAGTGTCTTTCTGTTTTAGTAGGTAGCGTGATCTTGAGGTGAGATGTACATGTTTCTGCATCACACTCATTGCATATAAAATTTTTTGAAGTTTCATTCCATTTTCAGTTTTTTTTCCAACTTTCTGTTCATCTATTCTTTTAGTGTATGTTAATAAACTATTTGTTAATTTCAAAGTTGATCCTGCTTTGTTTTTCTCCTAGTCTCTCTCTCACAAAAAGAGTAAGTACCAACACCAAAATTTAGTGAACGTGAAACCACTACATTGAGTGATGTTTCTGCCCGGTTTGAAATCAAAATTATGGCACTACCTATTCCTGTCCTGATGTGCAGCACAATTTGTGTTTGGTGTTTCTCAACTTTCCCTTTTTGGATGTTGTGAGATATTAATGATTTTTTCAGATTAAAAATAGCAGCCATATAGGGATATATTTAAAAAAAAAAAAAAAAATCTCATCTAAATAAAAGCCTTAAGGTATGGAACCAGGGTGTTATTGCTGCTTTGCAAAGTAATCATTTTAGTCTCCATCCTTATCCCAGGGTTCACAGTGCCTTGGGCCAGGAATCACAGCCACTTTCCTCCTACATTTTTTTTCTCTCCGGTGGCAGACAGCATGACCTGGGGTTCAAAGCATTGTTCGGGATATGTGTTCTCATCCTTTCCCACTCTGATACAATTAATTACCTGAGTTATATGTGCTGCTTGGACAAGTGAATAAATCCTGAAGTTAGATTTTGAATGGGCTCTGGTGTTTTGAGTTGGTTCCATTAAACCAAATGATCAATATTTTCTTCCTTGCAGTGCCTTTTTTATCAGAGTTTGCAGCCTCCCACCAAGGTTTGTAACCTTGGCAGTCATCTTTCATCCTGAACTGCCTTTGATTATAATTTTACATCACACAAATTTCATTCTATCATCTCCAAAACATAGCAAGGCTGTGACCAAAGCTGTCTCAGGATGATGCCAAGTCAATAATTCATACCTTTATTACATCTCTGCTGGGTAGCTGTAATTCAACCTAGTTGTTGTAATTGTAGTGTACTAGCACCTGTAGATTAGTGTGCCTGAAGCAGTTTTGTGTCAAATGATT
The DNA here is from genome assembly GCA_025960845.1 of Tachycineta bicolor. Lineage (NCBI taxonomy): Eukaryota > Metazoa > Chordata > Aves > Passeriformes > Hirundinidae > Tachycineta > Tachycineta bicolor. Next base: position 7,876,604 of record JANEHK010000032.1, read on the forward strand.
GCTCCATGTCTTTTACAATCTTATCTACTTGTCTAATTCATCTGTAATATATAATAAATGCCTAGCGCACCTTAAAGAGACTAAGCATTTATGCCACTTAAGAGTCTGAATCCTTCCTTATGAAATGCCACAGATGAAAGGTAATTCTTTTAGACTATCAGTTATGCTCAGAGTTGTATTATCTTTCCATACCTTCCTTCTTTCCTTCCCTCTACTTTCCCTTTATTTCTCTCTTGCTCTTTTGCCTTCTTTTTGCTTTCATTTCCTCTCCCCATTTTCCTTCTGCTTGTAACTACACATTTTTATAGTAGTTACATTTCTGTACATTTTTTGAGTATTTTTGATTGTATCTGTTGTATTTCAAATTTTGAGTTACTGTACGGGGACACTGAAAAAAAAATCTTAAGGGCCATTAGAATCAGTGGACGGGTAATATGGTAATCCATCACTCTAATGGGAGTGATGTTCAAATGATTAAAAAAATATGTGGAAGTATATAGGGATAATATCCACTTTGGCATTTATTCTCAAATATTTCTTCTTGTTTTTTGAAACAGTTGTCCATGGCAAAATCACTGATGGAACAGCCACAAAAAAAAAAACCCCAGCACCATCCATTTTCTTATCCTTCAAATGGTAGAATTACAAAGGGAGAAGAAAACCCAAAAAAGTACTTATATTTAGAAAGCACAAGGCAAAGCTTTTTTTCTTGCTGAGTGGTTCCCAGTAGGTATTGTTGCCTGGCATTATTACATTTCAGATACAAAATTTAATATTTGCCTTTTTAGAACTTCATTATGCTTACCAGGGATCCTTTCTGCAACCTGTGGAGATTCCTGTGAGTCAAAGTGATTCTCTTCAATTTTGTGTCATCCAGAAAATTTTTGAGAGAAAATTCTTATCTGTCATCCTATAGTTCATAGGGACAAGGATGCTTCATGTAATTTCTGACAATATCAGTGGAAAATAGCATGCCAGAAATACTTAATCCACTCAGTGCTATGAATGTTTTACATCTCACAAAAATCTATTTTATTTCTTACATCTGGACTTAAACACCTAAGTTCTAAAGCTGTATGTAAAGGTAAAACATTGCCTCTTTGTTCTTCTTCTTTTTTTCTTTTTTTTTTTTTTTCTTTTTTTTTTTTTTTTTTAAATAATTTCAAAAAGCTGGAGAAGCATGGACTGAAAAACACAAGCACACAAAGAAAACTACAGGCAAGACAAAAAGCTACATTCTTCTTGTAGTAAAGATTTTAATTTTGAAAAATTCTGTGTGTTTTACTGTGCATATCTGGAGATTTTTCATGTTGTTATTTAGAAAATTACATGACCGTCCTCATTATATTCAAGTATGAAATTAGTGCTCCCACTTTTAACATGGTGAAAGAGAATAATTTGCCCAAGAAAACTCATTGTATTGTACAGACTTAAAAGAGTTTGTTTTTCTTCCAGAAGTGCTCATCCAGAGCATTTTCCTCCGGTAAAATGTTGACCTTTCTGTAGTAGCTATAATATTAGAAAAATAAAGAGGAACCCAGAGGAATCCAGATAACTTTTAAATACCCCCACAGTACAACAACATCACATATTTTGAAGCATATTTATCAAAACTGAATCAAATAGGGTAAAATTTTCAAACCAGTTTATATTCTACAATCTAGTATTTGGGACCCTGGCAACTCAGTAATTATTTGGCTTGATTGTGTGAGTATGCATGTGTTTATTGTCTTATTTATTTATGTGAGATGTGTACACAAGTTTTATTTTGAAGCTTATGTTATAAAAACTCTACATATGATTTATTTAAAAAAAAAAAAAAAGTAGCAAAAAAAAAGATTCTATTCCCTCATAATGGGATGGGGTGCTTTTCAGAGCCTGGAAGTGGAATACTAACCAGTATCTTTTCGAGAGCTGCTAGTTGAAGAGCTGTTGAATATAACTGGCTTTGATCTTCTTTTAGCTTGGAAGACTGTTTCCCTTCATTTTTATTTGTATTTTTTACCTTTTGGATGTTGTTTTCTTTCCTCATCTCCTTAGGATCCATTCCCTGGACCTTTTTTAATACAGAAAAAGCAGATGAGAGAAACAGATCTAATGTGACAAGCGTGCTGGGGCAATGGCTTCAAATTTCTGCTTCTTAATGGGCAGATGATGATTTAAACTGATTTGTGTCCTTGTCCTAGGGTGACATTATGATGTTTGTATCCCCAGTCATCTCTTCTGTTTGTGCTGTATATTGAGTTCTGTGCCTTTAAGACTGGTTCAAAGAGCAAGGAGAAAAGGAGAAGCGCGGAGTTTGTTTTGAGAAAACTGCCTGACTCCTCCACATTCTTCTCTGGACAGGGTGTTCAGTGGAGGCTTGGAGAGACTGCAGGACAGAGATCTTTTTGCTTTTAGTTAGTTTCAGCTAGCTAGAGCAGAGAAGTTTTTTTGGTTTTTTTGTCTGTTTGTTTGTTTGGGTGGTTTTTTGGGGTTTTTTTGGGTTTTTTTCCCCTTTTTTCTTGGGACTGTTTAAACCTGCTCTGGACAGAAAACCCAGGGGAGCACTGGGGGCTGCACCTGCGGCCCACTGGGGCCTGGAGCTCGGCATTTTCCAGCAGCGCCAGAGGGACTGGGACTGAGGAGAGACTGAGAGAGAGCCGAGCTCCACCCATGGCAAGGACTTTCTCAATTTGCCATCTCACTCCAGAATGAGAGGTTTTATTGTTTCATATTATCCATTCTCTGTACTTATGGGTACTTTCTTTGTTGGGTAGAATAGTTTTTCCACTTTCCTCCACGGAGTTTTTTTTTTCCCAGACCAGTTGGAGGGAGGGGTCGTTTGGGTTTGCTCCCTAGAGGAAGCCCATTCAGAGGTTTTCTTCAAATTTGCCCTAAACCAGGACAGTCCTGAAGGTGATCTGTCATGCAGCTGAAAATGGTGGAAAGAGTGCCCAGGAAGGAGACATTAGGAACTGGGTTGCAACATAACAGCTTGACATACTCAGGGGTTCAAACAGGTTCAACCACTTCAATTCTGCATTCACAGGAAGAGCAAATTGTGTTGAAAAACCTCTGATGGGGATAAGATGAAAGAGTGTCATCAGAATATGACTCATGTGAATGTCTTTCAAGAATAACTTAACTTCTAACCTTGCACCTGTCAGTAAGACATGAAGGCTTAGGGACAGTTTTCCTGCTATATTCAAGTCTCTCAGTCTTTCTTCTGACTCAGTCAAAAATAAGGCCACATCATGCAATATTCAACATTATAAAGCAGTGAATCTCACCGGTTGCAATGGTATTTTTTTCAGAGATTTATGATGTACCCCCATTGCCAGAACCTACCCATTACAAGCACCTCTAGGACAAGAGTGATGGGTATCAGAAGGCATGGTGATTCTCAGTAATGTCAGTGAGGCCCTTGGATCCAGTAGCAGACTGTCCACGCTGAGAGAGATACCTGTACGCTCTGGACTGAATGTCTACAATGTTTTGTTAGCAAGCATCAGAAGTTTTTGGAGTGCTGACACCAAGGGCAGATGGGAAGACCAGCTACAAAGAGCAGTCTGTCGCTGACATACATCCCCCTTCCTTGAGATGTTTTTCTTAATTTGTCAGTCATATCAGGATTAAGATAAACTCTAACCCACATTAACCTGCACGACCATCTTACGTATATGCTATATTAGTGCTGTGTGCATAGCTGAGGATAGTTTAATTTTTGTGGCTTTTGTTTGTTTGTTTGTAGGTTTTTTTTTTGTTGTTGTTGTTGTTTGTTAGGTGTATTTTTTATTTATTTATTTTTTTTAAAATAGCAGAAGAGAATATCATATCACTTCTTCAATTACTTCTTTATTCTGCATATGAGAATTTATACTTCTTCTTCTGCTCCTAAGAATTATCTTTGAGTAAAGGGCTGGAGACTTACGGGTATCAAGAAAACAAACACCAACTTAATGGGGATCTCAGTAACCTGGTTTAGTTAAAGGTGCCTCTGTTCATAACAGGGGGGTTGGAGCTCGATGATCTTCAAGGTCCCTTCCCATACAAGCCATTTCATGATTCTAGAAAAAGAATGAAATTTCTCCCCATGTTAAATGCAAAATAAGCTAATGAGTAGTACAAGCACACTACTGTAACAGAGAGAAAAAAGTAAAAAAGTATGAGAATAAGAAAAGTGAGATTAATATGTCTTGTCAACTAAAAGATGGAAACAATTGAAAGCAGTAAAGACTGTGAAATAACCTTTATTTTCTACATACACACTTGACCAACCTAATGAGAAACTACCATATGACTGAAATGCCCCCTTTTTTATGATAATTCACAGTCTTATTTTGAATAAAATTCATCCTTGCAACAAAGAACAAAATTAAAAGTAAAAAGGAGAAATGTAAATATAAGTCCTTGTAACTTTCTTCTGCCTTGCTTCACATACTTGTAAAAAAAAATAAAAAGAAAATAAATTTCCCTTCACAGGACATTCAGAACCTTAATTTAACTGAGGTCTTTCAGTGGAATTAGCAGGAAAAAATGTTATTATGATTGTTATTATTATATTTATAGTTATCATAATAGCCACCATCAGTATCAAATTCATGACAAAAATTTGCCAGCCAATCATTTTGATAGCTGTGTTTACCAAGATGAGGAGTAAGCAGGGCAAATAAATCTCACCATCTGTTTTATGCTATGCTTTTGCTTAGAATTCTAGTGATAACACTGAATTGTACTTCCAGAATGTTCCTTGTAAAGGATTAACTAGGAAACCATATATATTAATTAGATTTGCACAATACCATTCCACTGATGACATATTGCAGACATCTTTAAAAATTGCTATTAGAACACATTTAATAAATTAATCTCTGATTTTTCTCTGATTAATCTACTCTAAGGAAAAAAAGTACAAACGTTGTCATCTTCAGAGAGATTAATAAAAGAATGCAACAGAATTTAAACTGGAAGTTGCACCAGGATAGAACTATATTTCTAAGTTTATTCATCTCACCAAAGGCTTATTTTATCACAATAATATGTGATAAATAACGATAATATAACAATATAATGTCTGCTTTCAAAACACACTAAGATAAAATACAATTACTAGATAGATCCCTTATCAACTTTGGAAAGTCACCTTAAGGTCTTAAATTGTTCAGGGATTGTGTTGGCCTAATGCTTTCTGTCATGCTTAACCAAACAATCAATTTTAACAGAAGCTGATTGTCTGAATAAGTTTAAATTCCCAGTATTGGATGACATCTCCAGGTTATCAGTAATAAAAAAATTACCAAGCCTGGTTTTAACTAGATGATAGCAGCTGACCTGACATGAGTGTACTCTGAAATGTAGCACATTGTGGGGGCATGGGGTTGGGAGCAAGATCTGTGGAAGACTATAAAGGATACTTAGCAGATATTGGATAATATTCTGTGATATGGATAATGACATCTACCCTCAGTTCCACCAGTATAAAATAGGACCTTTGATACAGGCAATGGAAGAACACTGGTGTAAAATTTAAATAGATGAGAATAGAGAGAAAATTTCAGAGACTGAAATTTTAAACATTTACAGTAGAGGAATTTCAAGAATGTTGAGGTTGTGATTACACTTTATTCTTATTCTGTAGAGAAGAGTATTACACCTCTTGGATTATTATCAGTAAATCTGAGAAATTATCCCATTTAGAATTATATGTATGTATGTTCCTTAAATACAAAATACATAGGTACGTTGTATCTTCTATTTGTCTCTGTTTTATCAGGATTTCACATAAATATACGGACGTTATCATCAATATCAAAACTTTGAGAAAATCACTAACTTTCAGTCTGGAAGCTTCCTGGTAGCCAGGAGATCTTAGCAACCACTGCATAAAAAAGAAACCAGTACCATAAGTCATCATTTTGATCTGGGAAGCCTGTCCTCTGGCAATGTCAGGTCCCAGCAGAGAATTACAACCCAACAAAAGCAGATATAGGCTGAAGCAAGAGAAATCATGACTTGTCAGGAAATGCTATTTCCTTTTAAGACCCCTTTCGTACAGACATTTAATACTCATAACAGGATTGGAAAAGAAACCAGAACTCGAGGTCCTCACTGAGATCAAGGTCCAGTATTGCGGAGCATATGATTTCACTTTATCTGGAGCCCAAGTCCCTGATATACTGCAATCCATGGGTGTGACCTTCTTTTCTGCAGAAAGTCAGTTTTATTGCTTTTGAGTCTTGTCCCTCCTGCAAAGTTTTAGAATAATGGCATTGTGTCTTAGAAAGCTTAAAACTTGATCTGATTTCAGAAAAAAATCGCAAACTTTAATACTCTCTGTGCAATTTAAAGTGGAAAAGCAGTTTTCTCAATGTAAATAAAGTATTTTTATGCTATGAGATATAACCTTGTCATTATGAATTCTAGGATGATTATTTCTTCTATTCCTCTCTAAACTCCAGTGTGTCTTGCATTTAAATTCAATATTTATTAAATTTTACTTTTTTCTTTTATTTTTGCTTTGTTTTTGTTTTTCAAAAAGCAAGCAAACTAATGAACAAACAAAAACTAAAGAAAGTGCAACAAGAAGAATATAAATAAGGCAAATGAAAGTTTGCTGAGGACAGCAGGGGATATTTAACTATTTTTAAAATACTTTGGTTCTTCTTAATAGACGCCTCTTCATGTTCCTCTGGGAAAATTAACGTCAACTATTTTATTAATTAAAAAATGAATTAAATAAAACAAACACAATTTTAAGGAAGATAAAACCTGATTTATAGTTTAAATAAATAAAGACATCCAAGGAAGTTCCTGCTTTTAATGAGGGATCAGGATTCACATATCAGAAATGCTCTCTGATGCAAGTAAGCTTCTCAATACTCTTCAAACTTCATCTAAATCTAAATCAAAAGATATCATGGAAAATCATAGAAAATAAACAACTAGGAATATCTTTATAAAAATTACCTTCTGACTTGGTTGCATATAAAATAAAAGATAAATAAACAAGCAAAACAGGCTACACAAAACTAAATTTGAAGTTCATTTTTCTTTTCCTTTCCCCACACCTTTTTTTTTTTTTTTTTTTTTTTTTTTTTTTTTTTTTTTTTTTTT
>JANEHK010000032.1:7883798-7922491 GCA_025960845.1 Tachycineta bicolor
TTTTTTTTTTTTTTTTTTTTTTTTTTTTTTTTTTTTTTTTTTTTGAGTGAAATGTTACATTTGATTCTGAAGCACAAGTTAGTTGACATATATTTGCAAGAAGAGTTCAGGCCATGGAGACAATTTATTTGGAATTCCTTTTCCTTCTACCCAATTGGTTCATTCTTTTGATAGCATTTGAGCTATACAGCTCATCTCTTAAAAAAAAATGTTTCAATATTTTTACCTCCTGGCCAGTTGAAGGAAGTTCCTTCTAACTCTTCTATTCTCATTTTTACTTTTCGTACAAACAACTAAAATTCAGGTGTCTTACAGAACCACAAATTTTAAAATTCCCCTCTCTCACCCATATTTAAAAAAAAGGCCAAATCTGTCCAGTTCCAAGAGGAAGAAAGTTGGAGGTGTGTGGGGTTGTGGGTGTTTTTGTTTTGTTTTTGTTTTGTGGGTTTTGTGGGGTTTTTTGTTTGTTTGTTTTGTTTGTTTTATTTTGTTTTGTTTTGTTTTGGGGTGGTTTTTTTGTTGTTGTTTGTTTGGGGTTTTTTTGTTTGTTTGTTTGTTTGTTTGTTTTTTCCCTATAAACCTTGCTATCAGCATGGTTAACAACAGGAGTCATAGTATCAAAGAAGTTTACACTGGAAAAAAAACTTTAACATGATCTAGTCCAACTATTAACACTGCCAAACCCTCCCCTAAGCCATATTCCAAAGTGCCACATCTACAAGTCTTAAACCCTTCCAGGCATGGTGACTCAATCATTCCCCTGTGCAGCTTGTTCTAATGTCTCAACCCATTTTCTGGAAAACTTTTTTCTAATATCCAGATAAACCTTACTTGGCATATCTTGAGGCTGTTTTATTCTATCATTTGTTATATGGGAGCAGAGCCCAAGTCACACCTGGCTGTACCCTCCTTTCAGGGCGTTGTAGAATGAGAAGATCCCACTCTCAAACCTCCTTTTCTCCAGGCTGAGCCTTCCCAGATTCCTTGGCTGCTCTTCATCAGACTGGTGATTCAGACCCTTCCTCAGTTATGTTCCCTTCTCTGGACACTCTCCAGAACTCAAGGTCTCAAGGTCTTTTTTTGTAATGCAGGGCGAAAACCAAACTGAGAACCCAAGTGCTTCACCAGTGCCAATTGCAGAGGTATTGGTCACAGCCCTGGTCCTGCTGGCCACACTATTGCTGACACAAGCCCGGTGCCATTGGCCTTCCTGGCCACCTGAGCACACTCCAGCTCATGTTCAGCCACTGGGAACCAGCACCTCCAGGTCCTTTCCCTCTCAGCAGCTTTCCAGCCACTCTCTCCCAGCCTGGAGCTGCAGGTGTTGTTGTGACACAGGGACAGGACCCAGCACTTGGCTTTGTCAACCTCACACAATTGGCCTCAGTCCACTTATCCCCCTGCAGAGCATTCCTGCCCTCCAGCAGATCCACACTCACATCCAGCTTGGGGTCATCCTCAATTTGACTGAGGGGGCACTCAGTTCCCTCATCCAGATAACTGGCAAAAGTATTACACAAGGCTAGGTCCAATATTAATCCCTGAGGTGCACCACTGGTGATTAGACACCAGCTGGATGCAACTTCATACACCAGTGAATCATCCACTCTTCTGAATTAAGACATTGTTTTCTCCTTCCAGGGCAGCAACCTATTTACTTCTAAGGTATATCAGGATATATAGAGGAAGGTGGCTTTCATCCTTAGTATTATTAAGTGTTACACAGTGTCATAGAGTGAATATAGCAATAATTTCTGTTTCAGCTGGACCTCCATTTCAGCATTTACTGATTTTTACTTAATTATCAATATGAAACAATTTTGATATAAACTTTACTTATCTGACCATTTAAGAAGACTTCCAAAGGATGCAAAGCAGATGTTAAATTCCCTTTGAACATTAAAATAAAAAAAAGAAAAAAATTAAAAATCAGTCAGCAGGCCTATCACTATTTTGTAGTACTTGTATATTTTGTATTGTTGAATTTTTCTTTTAGTTGACAAGAAGTTTGACCAAAAATGAAGTAAGTTTGAAGATATGTAAAAAAGGGTGGGTTTTAATAATAATAATAATAATAATAATATTGATCCTATGCAGAAGGTATGTTGAATATTGCATTGTCTGTCCATTCTGTCCATCATTCCCTTTTTTTTTTTTTTTTTTTTTTTTCTTTCATTTTATAATGTCTTTAAAAACCTCTTCAGCTAGCCCGTTAAACTCAATAGAATTTTTCTTTTTCTTTCAAGCTTTGACCAGGAATTTTTACCAACAATCATGACTAACATTCCTCACCTCTATCATAACACCCTTTTGTTACCTTTCCGTTGGAAACCAAATATCCAAACCATTCATAACTTTTCCAACAGGGAAAAAAAAGAAAAAAAAAAAAAGAAAAAAAAAAAAAAAAAAAAACTAAAAAAAAAAAAAGAAAAAAAGAAAAAAGGAAAAAAGAAAAAAGAAAAAAAAAGAAAAGAAAAAAAAGAAAAAAAAGTAGTGTGCTCTTAGATTTTGTGTAATTACCCTACTGACTTTCTCACACCAGCACTGACATTCTTCAGCTCCTCACTGAATCTGGATTTTTCTGTTTGTGACAAATAGGCAGAAAGTGACAGTTCACATCTCCTGATTATGATATTTGAAGCTCATATTTCACTCCTTCACTTCTCTCTGGTTTGTTTTTGTTTTTGTTTTTGTTTTTGTTTTTGTTTTTGTTTTTGTTTTTCTCCACCCTTTTCGTTCCCTTATTTCTCTCTCCCCTTCTCTTCCTCAGAGACAAAACCTTTTACATTATTTAGGTCTCTATTACATGCTACATTTTTGTTTTGTTTGTACATGAGACTTGGAAGATCTGTAGTTCTTTTCAACATTCAAGGTCATTGGACCCCTTACTACTTTGCAGTGCTTTGCTACTTGAATTAGTATTACCCTTCAAAGAACAATATTTCACAGTGACAACAGTTACTGTGTAATGAGCTTTGTTAAAGCTGTTAATGCCAAAATGCTTTTTTGTCTTCACATGCTTTCTGTCTTTGCAACCAAAAGAATGCTTGATTGGAAAATTGCCATGTCGTCAGCAATGTGTTTTGCATTTCCTCATAAAAACGAGATTTAAATATAGTTTTGGAGATCTTTTGTTGCTAATGTTGTTGTGATTTCTCCTCCTAATGAGCAGAACAAGGAGCTTGATGTGATACCTGCCATGTTGTGGGGTAAATGGGAGAAAATACAAATATCCAAAATTTTAAGCTCAAAAATATGCAAAATGTTCAGGATACATAAATAAGAAAAGAATCTATAATAAGTAAATTATTAGGGTAGTCTTCCAAAAAAGAAAAAAAAAAAAAAATAAAAAAAAAATCCACATAAACCCTAACAAAGGCTTGTTATTAGTATTTATGAATGCAATCATAATGAAATATCAACTTATGATAGCAACTAGAAATATATGGAAATATGTTTCAATAATTATTCATTAATTATTTATTTTTGAAAAAGACATGAACAATACCTTTCCATCCCAAACCTTCCCTTCCCTTCCCTTCCCTTCCCTTCCCGCACCTTCCCTTCCCTTCCCGCACCTTCCCTTCCTGCACCTTCCCACACCTTCCTTTGCTGCACCACACCTTCACACACTGCACCTTCCCTTCCCACACCACACCTTCGCTTTCTTTCTCAAAACTTTCTTTTCTCAGAACTTTCCTTTCCAGAACTTCCCTTCCTCTTTTCCATCCCATCCCCTCTAGTCCCCTCTCCTCTTTTTTCCCCACTTTCTATTTCTTGTTTTCATTTTACTATCATTGGACTTTACTATTTTTCTTTTTTTTTTCTTTTTGTGGGGGTGGGGGGTACAGGAGGGACAAGTCTATATAAAGCTAAGTTATAGCCAATCAGATTGTACTCACAGCTGAACAAATTGCAGCTCATGAAATTTGATATGGGTCAGGAGACTGAGTAATTTCATTTTAATCAGTCTTGAAGCAGATTTGCCATTGCAGCAAAGCATTCATAGAAGGTGAAATCTGGGATAGGGAATGCGTAAAGAGAGATGTCTAAAGAAGGCATCCTTTGTAGGGTGGAGATGTTTATTGTGTTTTTATTTATTTAGGGGTTTTTGTTTGTTTGTTTGTGTGGTTTTATTTTTATTTTTATTATACACTGAGTATATAGTATATCTATCTATACCAAAGCTAAGGGTTTTCAATATTAGCAGAGATCTTGGAATCATCATCTAGTCTGAAACCATTTGAAGCTTTCCTAAGGCCTTTATTACTGGGCCAATTAAACTGTCCCTAATTATATCCCACTATGCGTTTCACTTGATGGTGACTCTGGCTACATCAGTACATTTTTACACACAAGGCCTTTGCCCATCCACGGTATTCTCTTTTGCTCTCTTCCTTTCAGTTTTAATACCCTCTGAAATTTGTAGTGCTTCTGCATGCTCCACAAGCACAATAAAAGTACAACTCAGAGAAAAATGCAATTTCCTTTTTTTAAAAAAGAACCATCTTAGAGTCTTTAGCCAGTAACTAGAATTGCTAATGCAAATTACATTAAGATTTCCCTCAAATTGCTAGTATTTCATAATCAGAACTCTGCATGCCGATTAGGTTATAGCTGTAGGGAAGAGCCGATCTTAACACATGAGGAATTACTGTGCATAAAAAAAGAAAAATTATTTTAAAAGTTCATTTCTAATTTCTTAGGGAAACTTGAGGTAATAATGAGGCTTTGCAAGTATTTAATATTAAAATACAGATCTTTAAGTGTTTGAGCCAAACAATAAAGGAGCCAAAATACTATTTTCCCCCAGGTAAAATTTAGAAACAAGGTCAAGCATATATAGTTTCTCAAACAGTACTTAGGAAAGAAAAAAAATTATCAGTAAAGTCGTTCCTTGTCTTACGCAGCTGATCAAAGCCTGGAATACGTGGAAATGAGTTGAACAGCTCTTATCTTCTTTTTATCAATTAAACAATCAATCAATAAAGTGTTTAGAGTCATTATTTTACCAAGTTTTTTCAAATGCCCTTTCAGGGATTTCCTTTGGGGAATTTTGGGGCTTAGTTTAAAATATTTTGTTAAATCCTATATGACTCTTTTTTCAATATAGTTATATTAATACTAGTCATTATGTAAATAAATGTATGTAAGTGATGAAGTTCTGTGATGAATTACACCTTCTGTTTCTCCCACGTCTGAGGGTCCCTCTTTAATAATAAGGTACTCAGATGTTACATAATAACGTAAAGAAAACAAAGGTGAGGGGGGAAATAACAATTGCAATAGCAAAATAAATAAAAACCACCAAGTCTTCCAAAACTCAGACCTTTCTATCTGACAATCTAAAGGCAAAGAGGAGCTCAGTGTACAAAGGGCATATTTTTGCTTGAAAAATTATATGTAGGTAAATGTTACTGGGTTATCTCTGATAGAGAATGGTTTTCCAAGTTACTTGATTTTTTTTTTTTTTTTCTTTTTCCTTCCCCCATTCTTTTCAGGAGTATCTATATTTTTTTAATATATATATATTTATGTAGACTCATTAATAGATTTTTATTAGTGACTATATGAAATACCTTAGAAAAGTACCTCAGTTATCACTGATACATCGTTAATACTATTTATCACATAGTGAGCACATTTAAAATTGAGTTTTAGACTTGTGATGTATTTCACAGAGATTTCATGTACATGAAAGGTTTAATGACCTACTTCTTATGTATGTCTTTCAAATGTGATGCAGTTCCTCTTCATTTAAGGAAAAAAAAAAAAAAAAAGGCAAGAATTATATTTTTCATTAATATACTGGTTAGATTTATGGGGGTGGGTTTGTTTGTTGGCTTGTTTGTTTGTTTTAAGAAAGTTACACAGAAACAAGAGGGAAGCAATGGCATTTATTCATTGATCTGGGAAAAAAAAAAATCCCTTTGTGCACCTATTTTGCTGAGGACTTCAGCAGGCCTTATTGGGAAACTGCATTTGTCAGGAAAATGCATGGTTGATATGAGCTCATCAGGTGAATGGATGGCACTGACAGCCCAGAGAGTTGTCAGCTGAGTGATGAGTTCTCAGCGTGATCAGTGTATGATGTCCAGACACCAGATTGCATAACAACCAGTCTAGCAAATGTATTGATTTTTTGTTTCTTTGAGTGTGGGAGCAGGACAGTTTAACACATGTAGGAGCCCTGAAGGTTGTTGCCGTAAAGAGCTTTCTTCTGTTAAGTGTAGTAGTGTCATTCTTTCCATGCTAAACCAGAAATAGTTAGTATGACCAGTATGATCAATTGTGAACCTGATTTCCAAGAAATGTACATTTTTAAGAGAAAAAAATGTACCTTTATAAAGAAAAGATGTCTCTTAAACAGGGGTGGGAAAAATATATGAATGATAAAATATTTTATTGTATGATCAGTACTGTATGGTTAAAATTTCAGCAAAATAATATTTACTAATGATTTTTATGTTATTTCTCATTAGTTTTTTAACTTATATGGTTCATTTACAAACAGATGCTACTAGAGTTTTTCTATCTCTTTTTTTATTGAAGTGCTCTTCAAATAATTCTTTTGGCAAGTAAAACATTCCTTTGTTATTAGATCTTATTCATGCCATCATGAACCCTACTGTGTTGTTCCCGTAAAGCTGAATTCTTTTGACTTTATATTAGCTAACTAAAATAGAGGGCTTTGACCCAGGCTGAGTGCCAGGCACCCACCAAGACCACTTTATGATTTTTCTTCACAAGTACACAGAGGAGAGAAAATATTACATAAAGTTCATGAATTGAGATAAAAACAGAAAGATATCAGTCATCAAATACCCTCAAAGGCAAAACAGACTCAGCTTGGGGATATTAATTGAGGTTATTGAGTTTATTGGTAAGAAAAGCAGAGCACAATAATGACAAAACAAATTTTAGAAACCTTGCCCCCAACTCTTCCCCTTTTTGTGGGCTCTATCTCCTTCCTCTCAGGGATGAAAGGATTCAGCTCTCCGTGAACTTCTCCAGCAAGAGTCCTGCCTTTGGGCTGCAGCTTTTCACCAACTCATCCACACAGATCACTTTCCACAGGGTCAATCTTCAGGAACAGGCTGCTCTAGTGTTGGTCTTTACCATGAAGTCACAAATCCTGTCAGGAAACCTGCTCCAGCCTGGGCTCTTCTCTCTGCAGATCCTGCCAGGATCCTGCTCCAGCGCAGGCTTCCCATGGGTTCACAGCCTCCTTTGGGCATCCCCCTGCTCCAGCCTGGGCTCCTCCAGGGGCTCACTTGGATCTCTGCTCCCCCCGTGCCCTCCCTGTGCTGCAGGGGCACAGCTGCTTCACCATGGACTGCTCCAGGGGCTGCAGGGGAATCTGAGCTCCAGGGCCTGGAGCAGCTCCTGCTCCTCCTTCTGCATTGCCCTGGGTGTCTGCAGGGCTGCTCCTTCTCTCACCTGCTTCTTCTCTTTCTCTTCTCTTTCCATGCAAAGATTTGCTTAATTTCAACAGATTTATCTGCAGACAGATTAGTTCCAACACAAACCAGAGAAACAAACAAACAAACAAAAAACCATCCAACCAAACAACAATAGCAAAACCCAAACAACCTGTAACTGTGTTTTTCATGCTTTTGATGTTTGATAGCAAGTTTTTGTTAATTTTGCTATTTCGCAGATGGTTCTTTTCTTCTTCATCAAATTCTCAGAGGCAGGGGTTAAAAAAAAAAAATGAATGAACATTTGGAAATTATTTAATGTAGCTACAGCATCAGATAAGAAAACTGTGGACTTAGCAAAACTTGTTTGTGCTTAGGAACAACATTATTGTTTCACAGGTGTAACAGGTACCATTAACACAAAATATGAGCCTTTGTGGAGGGTTAAATTCAAGGGATAGATTTGGGATGCTTGTTTTGCCAAAGATCATTTCTGTGCTGATGGCAAGAACATCATAATTGGGATATGGCTGCCTGTTTAATCACAAGTTTATCCTACAAACTTGTTAGCACTATCCATAACTATCACATCTATTAAGGAAGAGAGCTGACGTTTCCAAACTTCCCACAAGATATAACCATGGAAGGACCTGTGATCAAGTTTTTCTACATAGAAGTTAAAAATAAGTCAGAAGGCAGGGAATGCTGAACATGACTCAATGGTCTCAGTGTTCATATATTGTTTTGAAGAGTTTCTTGGCTATAATAATTCCTTCAAAGCAATTTTCTACTAGCATTTTCTAACCTGTTCCAGGATGTTTTTTTCTTTCACAAAATTCTTCATTCATGTCGTTTTCTGTCCCTCTGTATCTGGTTTTCACATCACACTTTCCTCAGCTAGGTCTCTTATTTCAATGAGGGAGTTTGACAGTACCTTTCAGAGAACTTATTGAAATGATCTCTTTCACTCCCAAAACAGTAAAAGTAGCTATCTAATGTGTTCCTAAACATGTTTTTGATTACAGAATCACAGAATCACAGAATGTCTAGGTTGGAAGAGACCTTCAAGATCATTGAGTCCAACCCATGCCCTAACACCTCAACATGGCATCAAGTGCCACATCCAATCTTTTTTTAAACTCATCCAAGGATGGTGACTCCACCACCTCCCCAGGCAGACAATTCCAGTACTTTACCACCCTTTCTGAAAAACTTTTTCCTAATATCCAACCTATATTTCCCTTGGCACACCTCAAGCCTGTATCCTCTCATTCTACCAATTACTGCCTGGAGAAAGAGACCAACCCCCAGCTGTCTACAAACACCCCTCAGAAAGTTGCAGAGAGTGATAAGGTCACCTCTGAGTCTTCTCCGGGCTGAACAACCCCAGCTCCCTCAGCCTTGTGTTCCAAGCCCCTCACCAGCTTCATTGCTCTCCTCTGGATGTTCTCAGGCATCTCAACATCCTTCCTAAACTGAGGGGCCCAGAACTGGATACAGCACTCAAGGTGTGGCCTCACCAGTGCCGAGTACAGGGGAAGAATGACCTCCCTGCTCCTGCTGGCCACACCATTCCTGATCCAGGCCAGGATGCCATTGGCCTCTTGGCCCCCTGGGCACACTGCTGGCTCCTGTTCAGCTGCTGTCACCAGCACCCCAGGTCCCTTTCCTCCTGGGCACTGTCCAGCCACACCGTCCCCAGCCTATAATGCTGGCCAAAGTGCAGGACTCGGCACCTGGACTTATTAAACTTCATCTTGTTAGACTCTGCCCATCCATCCAACCATTCCAGGTCTCTCTGCAGAGCCATCCTACCTTCCAGAAGATCGACACACGCTCCCAGCTTAGTGTCATCTGCAAATTTACTGATCAAAGATTCAATACCCTTATCCATGTCATCAATAAAAATATGGAACAGAGCTGGCCCCAGCACAGACCCCTGAGGGACATCACTGGTGACTGGCCACCAGCTGGATGCAGCACCATTCACCACCACTCTCTGGGCCCAGCCATCCAGCCAGTTCCTAACCCAGCAAAGAGTGGTCCTGTCCAAGCCACGGGCTGCCAGCTTATCCTGGAGTGTGCTGTGGGAGACAGTGTCAAAGGCTTTGCTGAAGTCCAAATAGACAACATCCACAGCCCTTCCTGCATCCACCAGGTGGGTCACCTAGTCATAAAAGGAGAAGAGGTCAGTCAAACATGACCTACCTTTCCTAAACCCATGCATTAGGGCATATTATTCAGTGTATTTAGTATCCATAAAAAACAAATACAAAGTAATATCAAAAATATATATGGTTATTTTTTTAAATTAAACAATATATACATATATGACAAATAATTTATATCATTATGCTAGCAAAATGCACTTTAAAGAAGGAATCATAATTATTTAGAAACTTAGACTGTAAGTACAAGTACTTGTTAGTAAGTACTTAGACAATCAGGATGTTTTCTGATTGTGTGTCTGTAATTAAGGTTTTGTTCTTCTTTACCAGTTAAAGCTTGACACCAGTTTTGCTAACAGTAGAACAAAAATACAATCAGTACATAAACACCATATTGTCCCATTCAAGCATCTTGAAAGTTGTCAAGAGTCATACTTTTTGGCTCAGTAATTATAGCTGAGTATAACCAGGAGTATGATGTTCTAGAAAAGAGTGAATGCACACATGTATTTATGTATATATCTATGTATGCATGTATGCATGTATGTATGTATTTGTGCATGTTTTTATTAGAAGACACTCTGTGGCCTAAAATAAACTTATTGTATGGAAAAAATAAAAACAAACCCCCACATTTTCTGTACTAGAATATATGTAGAAATAGATTTTCCTTGCTTTCTCTTTCCTTTTTTCCTTAAAATTGATCTGAAAAGTAAATGCAATGCAAGAAATGCAATGAAAGTAAAATTTTGGGAAAGTGTTTAAAGATGGTTCAAAAAGTTGTTCTTCATTAAAACATAAACCTATAAACCAAACTATACTTCAATACTACCCTCCAAAGGTGTGTTGGAAATACACAATTCAGTTTTCTACTCTTTAGTGTTGAAAAACAAAAATCTATTCTAAACAAAATTTTATCGAAACACACATCATGGTTTGACCCCAAGCAGCTGGCAGCCACTCACTCTCTCCCTCAGCAGTGGGACTGGGGAGAGAGTCAAAAGGGTAAAAGTGAGAAAATTGATGGGCTGAGAGAAATACAATTTATTAGGGAAAGTAAAAACAATGCACACAAAGCAAAGCAAAACAATGAATTAATCTACTGCTTCTGTGGGCAGGCAGGTGTTCAGCTGTCTCCAGAAGAGCAGGGTTACGTCACACATAGTGGTTACTTGGGAAGACAAATATATTCACTCCAAATGTCTCCCCACCTCCTTCTTGTTTATATACTGAAAATGATTTTTATATGGTCTGGAACATCCCTTTGGTCAGTCTGGGTCACCTGTCCTGGCTGTGTCTCCTAAACTCCCAAGCACCCCCATCCCCTTGCCAGCCTGGCAGTAGAAGAAGCAGCAAAAGACTCGGCTCTGTGTGAGAGCGCTGCTCAATAATAACAAAAAAACCCCCCTCTGTATTATTTTCCCTATGCTCAGAAAAACCCAAAGCACAGCCCTGTAGCAGCCACTGGGATGAAAATTAACTCTTCCTCAGCCGAAAACAGCCCCACAGACAAAACTTCAAATTAAAAAAGATTTTTCTAGAAACTTCCTTTGTGAAATGACACCATTCCAGTGAGAACCTTTTAATGTTTTTGTTTTGTTTTGGTGTTGTTGTTGTTGTTATATACCTTTTATAAACAGTTGTAGAAGTTAGAGTTTTTTAACCCCTCCACTTCTAGCATCTTTCCTGTCACTTTTTGAAAATATGTGCTATTTTCAAAGACATTGTGGGCTGCTTGAGAGGAGAAGAAATCTTCAGAGAATGTGTACCATTTTCCCCTTGAAAATCATCTGAAGCACATCAGGCTCCTATCAGTCATGTCACTTTACATGAAGTTCCATGACACACACTGAAAACACAGACAGAAAAAGCACTTTAACATTTTCTGTTGGTTTTCGTGGTTTGTTTTCTGTGTTTGTTTTGTTTTGTTTTGTTTTTTGTTTTAATAAATCCCAGGCATCTGCCAGAATGTATTATCCTCAAGAGCACTGACAGAACAGGTTTCTTTAAAAGCATGATTAAAAGAGTCACAAAATGTCAATGAGTAAAGAAAAGAGGGTGGCAAAAGATACAAGCTGTCAATTGCTGCTTTACATCCAAAGTATTAGATTTAATAGTAAATTAACTTTCTTCAGATATGATGATCCACCAATACAATGTAATCTAAATGTATCCTAACTTTATATTTCCAAGATAATTAATGCTGGCAATATGTATACATGTATCATAAAAGAATAATTAAAAAAAAAATCCTCTCTGTCATGACAATAATATTTATTTATCTTGGGTATTTTGACTTGTTCTCATTAAAAAACCAAACCAAACCAAACCAAACCAAACCAAACCAAACCAAACCAAAACAAAACAAAACAAAACAAAAAAAGTGAGAATAAATCTTAACTCTCCCCCAAGAGTTTTGCAATATTTTGAAAGAGGTGTCTCAAAATACATTGGAACAAAATATAGATGTTTCCCTCATTGTTTTGACCAAGTGAGGTCAATATTAAACTCCTTTCCTAGGGTTGACTTTTAATACCTACCCCAAGGTTAGAACAGCAATGTCCAAACTTCACTCAGTGTAGCATCCATGCTGAGATAGCTACTTACTGTAAAAAGATAACTTTTTTTAATTGAAGACCTACTTTCAAGAAATTTCTTGTGAAAGCTGTGTCTGCCAAGGAAGCCATCTCTATTATCTCTACAGAGGATAGAAATTGTTTTATCCCTGGGGGAATTTTATCCCAGCCTAAACCAAGATGTCTCACAGACATCTTTAAGAAATTTTAAGATTAGTTGATATCAATCTTACCTTTAGTTATTAACTTTGGAGTAAATAGATGGGAGACACCAATGAATTAATTCCCCATTTCTGTTCTTTACTTAAAAAACCTCTGTCTTCATATATTTTAAAAATGGCAAATCTACAGGGGAAACTTGAGGGATATAGTGATTCAGCAATGAAATCTCAGATACTTGAAAAGGACTGAGTAGGGGTTTTTTTTGTTTGTTTTGTTTCATTTTTGGTGGTTTTTTGTTGTTTTGTTTTTTTTGTTGTTGTTGTCGGTGTTGTTGTTGTTGTTTGTTTTGGGGGTTTTTTGGTTTTTTTTTTTTGTTTTGTTTTTCATTTTTTTGTTTTGTTTTGTTTTGTTTTTTAAACCCACCAAAACCCAAGTAACAAAGAAAAATCTGTGGATAAAATGTTCTTTGTATTATTTTAAAGCAAGAAAACATCAGCAAATTTGCTGAGGGGACACGGTACTCCTTCATGCAGGCTGTTGACAAACATTTTGAATAAGACTGGACCCAGTGTTAATCCCTGAAGGATGCCACTGACCACAGGTCTCAATCTAGGTTTTGCTGCACTGATCACAACCCTGTGTGCTCTGCCATTCAGCCAGTTCTGGATCCTCCTCACTGTCCATTTATCTAATCCAGATTTCCTGGGCTTGCCTGTGAGCATGTTATGGGAGACAGTGAGAAAAGCTTTGTTGAAATAAAAGTAGATGACATCCACTGTTTTCTCCTCATCAACATGCCATAAAATCCAGCTCCTGGCCCTATACAGGACAGCCCTAAGAATCATACCCTGAGAGGATTGTCCACATGCCTCTTGAACTCTGATAGACTTGGTGCCGTACCCACTTCAGTGGGGAGCCTGTTTCAGTGCCCAACTACTCCATGGGTGAAAAACACTTTTCTTGATATCTGACCTAAACCTACCCTGACACAGCTCCATGCCTTTCCCTAAGGCAACTGCTACAGATTACAGGAAAGAGATGTTGGTGCCTGCCCCTCAAACCCGAGGTCCAAAAAAGATGTGTAAAGACAGGCTACATCATCCATTTTGTTTTATTTTCATAAAAGATTGAAGTGATACATGATTCCTGTGCAGAGGTGTACACTGCATCCAGAACCAAGGGACCCATGTGGGCCTCAGGGCACGAAGGTTCACTCAAGCTTGTTCAGCTGGCACACACAAAGGATACACCAGCACTCATAAAACAACAGCTGAATGAGCAGACAATAAAAGCCTAAATTGCAAGAGGCAGTTAAATGATAAAGAGATACTGCAGGACTGAACTTGCTTAGGTAAGAACTTTCTGCCCGGTGCCACTCCATTATGATTAATGTGTGCACATACGAACTTTATGAAAAAGATAATGAATTGATTGTGTTCTTAAATGATGCCATTTTAGACCTGTTTGGTTTCCTGCCTTCCCTGGGGAGCAGATGACTACAGTCTGTTAGCTTAAACAAATGAACATTTAACGGTCATCTTTCTGCCAGCCAAGTGGAAAAGGGGAAACATTTATCAAGAGAAGGTAGGAAAAAACTGATCAAGCTGGCTATTCATCTGGGATTTAGGTGCAGCAAAGAGGTCATTGAGAAAAGAAAACTGCAGCAGTTACCACACAAAACTCACTTCAGGCATTGTTCAGAATGTGGAGGTCACCGAGTCCACAAATGTAGAGAATTTCACATCCTGGCTTTCTCAGAATACAAAAGCCATGAAAGGTTAGTTTAATTACTTAACCACACAACAAAAACAATATCAACAAAAAGGAAGAAGAGGAAATCTCATAGAATATATTGTTATTATTATTCCATGTTTTTAGTTTTGTCATGAGTTAGTACAGTTTAGTTTTTTAGTTGTAAAAGAATGTAAAATAATTCTCCAGGTCAGGACCTGGAAATTGCTTTGGAAGAGACAGAGACCTATTAGAGAATTAGTTAGATTATTGACATCTACTCTGACCACTGAAATTGTTAGCTGCGACTTTGGGAAGTACCATGTAAAACTCCTTGATTTCCTATAGGTGGGGCTTTTTCTTTTTTCCTTTAGCCAGAGAGAGACAGGTAACATCGAGCTGGGCCTGCTGCTCCCCCCTTTTTGGTGGGGGAAGCTGGCCTGAGGCCTGGCCGGATTCCATCGGCTCCCGGGTGAAGGGTGGGAAAAGGAGAGGTTGCTGTTTTGCAACAGCTACTTTCTTCAAACTTCCTTGTAATAGGGAAAAATCTCTGCTAGGCCCCTGATAGGAGCTATGGGCACCATTTGGGCCAAAGCCACTCTAATTTACACTGAGGGGTGGGCTGAGAAGGCATTTATGATCTCGCTTAGTTGGTTTTTTTTGTGATTATGGACTGCCTGGGTGCACTGATCTTTGATGTTTTTGTGAGTTCTTCCTCCTTCACTAGTGTGGCTTTGAAAGATCTAACACTACGAGCTACAGAAGGAAAGACAAAGACTCAGAGCAGATTTAACTCTTTCTTAGCAACATAAAGCTTCTAGAGCTTGGCCTTTCTCTGAGAAAGTAAAGAAAGACAGAGTAAACATAAAGAACAACAGCATGAAGTCAGTAGCAAGAGTGAAAGTACTATTAAGACAGAAAGTTGAAGAGTTAGTTGTTTTATTCTTACTTGAGCTATAGAAATGAACTCTATATTGAAGTCATTCCTGTAAATTATGGGAAAGATATGCATTTGGGGAGATGATTGTTTTGCGTGTAGTTTTAAGCAAAGGTGTTTGTGATGAACTAAGTAATATCTTATAAGATGCTTGAACAGAGATAAATATGAGAAGCCCCCTGCGGCAGTGAAGAAGTGAGAAGATATCTCTGTACCTTGAAGTGAAGAATCTTTTGCTTTGGAGTTACTCATCATTAAAAAGTGACACCCCAGTATGCAAAAGTCTAAGACCCATGACCCATAGGCAGCTTGGGAAACTGCTCCTGGGAGGAGTCAGAAAGGCAGGTTTCTCCGGGCGATTGTTTTTGTGACCCACAAGAGAAGTGTTCTAAGTTGTGAGTGCCACCAAAAAAACCCAAACCCTCTTCCCCTAATAAATTAATGAAAAACTATTCTCATATAGTGAAACTGACTGAAAATTACAAGTTTTGTCCCTTTATCTTGTTTTGTAAGAAAGTGAACAGTTTGTAAAAGGAAGGAAAAGTGGTTTTGAAGTTTCATTCCATTTTAATTTCTTTCCAACTTTCTGTTTTTTCTATTCTTTTAGTGTAAGTTAATAAACTATTTGTTAATTTTAAAGTTGAGCCTGCTTTGTTTTTCTCCTAGTCTCTCTCTCACAAAAAGAGTAAATACCAAGACCAAAATTTAGTGAACGTAAAACCACTACATTAATTAGTATTTCTGCCTAGTTTAAAATTAAAACTGTGACAAGTTTATACATTCAGTGTTCTGTTCAGTGAGACTATGAAAACTAGCAAAAGATTTTTGCTTTGTAAAGGGTTTTCTTTTCCTTTGTTTAGGTTTGTTTATCTTTTTTATATCTCTTTTACTTTGGGGTTTTTTAATCACTTAAAAATTAACCTTTTTTAAAATCACACTTATCTCCTCTAGTCAATTGCTTTTATTCTTAATGAATGCATTCCTTAAGCAAAACAGATATTCTTTCCATGTATTGGCTTTATTTCACTAATTTTCAGATATATCTTTTCAATGAGAAAAAACTATCTGGTGATTGGTTTAGAATGAACACCTAACTTAGCATGTTTAAAGTAACACAAGTCCTTTGTCTAGAGACATGTCTTCATCTTTCCTGTTGGTAAATCATCATCCATGTTTTTCTACCATTTACAGTGATTAGAAAATAGAGGGAAACAAACAAACAAATAAACAAACTTCAACAAATAAGTACAATAAAAACAGGAAACAAACCTTAAGGAGTGAAACAACTCTATATTATAATAAATTCGGAATGAACAAGTTGATGTAAAAAGTATTATCTTTATGACAGCAATAATTCAGTGCCTACTGGAACAATAAAACATTAAGTATGTAGTAGTACAGTCTGGCTATCAGTTCAGTAGGAAACAGCTTCTCAAAAAGAAAGAGTTGATATCCTGGTGGATGAGATGAACAGGTCAGCAGTGTGTCCTTGCACTGAAAGCTGACTGCATGTGGGCCACTGTGCAGCAGTACAGTCAGAAGATCAAAATGCAACAGAAAAAACCCTTTTCTTGTTTTTCTAGGTTTTGTTGTTGATGGGTTGTTATCCTGTTTTGTTTTGGGTTTTTTTCCCACCATTTTCAAACAACGGAAAAAAACCCAAAAAAACAAAAAAAACCCCAAAAACAAAAAACAGAGAATTTGTGGACTATCCATCCTTTGAAACATTAAAAATCTGACAGAACCAAGCTGTAAGCTACTTCATCAAACCTTGACTAAAGCTCTAAGATTGAAATTAGAGCAGGTGTCTTGCAGAGGACCCCTCCAGAATGAACTACTCCATAAGACCGTATGAATCTATGATTCTAAAAGAATAATACAAGAACTCACACAAAATGTTAATATTCATATAGGGAAAGACTTAAGAAGAAAGATGAATGAGTGAAACGTAGGACACACAGTAACACCTACATTTGTACTGTGTTACCATTCTGAATAGCTTCAAAAAATAGATTAATTTTTTTAGACACTTTTTTTTGACTACTTATATAATGAAAACAAACAATCTATATCTTCCTAAAACTATTAAATCAAATAATTACTCTTTTTAAAAGCCGGATTCAGCACAATCTCTGTCCAATAATGGTTTGTCTTTATGAAATCTTTGTCTTCTTGAGATATATGCAGAACTGATCCTGTTCTCAGCATCACTCACCTACATCCAGTTGTCCCTCTCCATTTATAGCTCTTCTATTTTGAGCACGTGCTTATCCTAGAGATAGTTTTCCTGTACATTATGTACCATAACATGAAATATTTTTGTGCAAATAGCAATTTTCATTGTTAGATATTCTTACACAAAACTCACAAAACTCCACCCAATGCCAAACAAGAGGCTGGCAAGCACAAAGAGTGGCAGTTGGAGAGGACCCTAAATTTAAATGACTGGGAAATTTCTCTGATCTTTATTCAGCACAAGGAAAATAGCATCCATTTGATATCTCATCTAAAAATTACTACATCCCATATCAGAACTCTGTCCTAACACATTGTTGAGATATAGCCTGAAAAATGTTTTAAAGAGTACTTCATATAAAAAATAAGTTACCAAATTCTGTTAACATATAGCCTGGATTTTCCCAAAAGTTCTTGGCTAGTCTTTTTGAAGTAAGTATAATTCCTTTGCTAGGACTTTTCATAAATGCTGGATAGCCAGCTGAAAGTATTTATGCCTTCCTTTGCAGAAAATTTCCATTATCAAGGTGTGCTCCATGATTTTAACCTCTCCAGAGAGAAGTGTAACAAAAATTTTATTTTTTTTTTTTTAACTTTCCTTGAAGTTGACTTACAATTCCCAAATAAAATAATTTGGATTTTATATGCAAGTAAGTCATGAACTTCAGGCTGAGCTGTACGCTTTAAGCTCTTCATTGACAGGGATGTTCTGTCAATAAATGTTCTCAGGAAGATCCCTATTTAACCATGGTTGTTTTGTTTTGTTTTTCTTTCTGTCAGCTTCCTCTTTTCAATCTACCTGGAGAAACACACCTCCAGTTAGTGATGTAAACCAGATGCTCAGCTCATTCGTTCTGCCAGCTACATTTTCTCTTTGTAAATTATATATATGCTAACCTATTTAAAACATAACTCAGGTGGCTGGTGAACCACAGCACCTGCCAGCTCTTCAAATAAAGAGGATCCACTTAGTCATCTTCTCTATCTCCATCTGCCTGCTAAATATGGATTAACTGCTCATGGTCTAAACAGATAGCATAAAGATCTGTTTGAGAAGAATTCCTCAGAAGCTGTGTTCTTTTTCCTCTATATTATCCCTTCCATTTGAAATTTAGAATTTAGAAATATATATATATATATATATATATATTTTCAGAAAAGAATTCCTAATGTGATTTTTTGTTTCCTTCAACTCTTAGCAGATTGAGTATTGAATTGTTCAACTGCAGTCTGTGGATAATTTAATACCCAGAACATTCCTCCTAGTGTGAATTAAGACACATTAGACTTGTTCAACAAGGCCCTGAACATAGCATTTCAGGCCTTATCTATTTCATGGGAATCTTGTAAAAATTCATTGATGAAATCCCAGAGAAATATTTTTTAACAAACCTGCTTTTATTGAAAAAAATAAACTAAGAGAATAGGCTAGTTGTTATCCTTTCCGTCCACATCCATGTACAGGCACTGGATGAATTTCGGGTGATATTTGCAGGCAGTATGGAAGACTCAGGCAGTGTTTATCAGGGAAGTCCACATGTTGAGTCACAAGCTGCAGAGAGGACATCCTTGTTTTCTAAATTCTTTCTCAGAGAGGTGTCTAATTATGGCTGAATCCAATCTTAATCCCCAGAGAGTCTACAATTTATTTTTAAAGAATTATTTAGGTGCAATTCAAACTTTGTGTCACTTTGTTACGTGAGATTGAAGATGGCAACCCAACTATATTTATACTGACAAAATAAGTGACTAATTTTATTAGCAATTGCAATGATAATGATGAAAAGACATTAATCTTATTTTTTTACTGCACAGTATGTATAGTCATAGATACTAGTAGAGTGCACTGTTTTTGAAGCAATATTGAAGCATTAATTTTAGAGCTAAGAAAAATAATTATTAAGTAGACATTGATGTTACTCATAGTAACAACTGTGGGCAGATTTCTTTGCTTAGCCTCAAGGAGTAACCTTGAGGAGCATTCTCACTCAAAGGAGGCATCTCCATGCATAGTCTTGGAATATGTTAGAAGTGCCTGTTGTTGAAAAACAGGACAAGGCTTCTGTATGATATAGTGATTGACTGTCAATCAAATGTTTCTAGGCTGTCTGTGTCAGCTCAGTAGCCTTAGCTCAGCAAAAGATAAGCTATCCGTAAAATCACTTGTGGGTTCCTTTATCAGAAACTTTGTCTGGCACATCCTGACCAGTGCCAGTTTATGTCAGGAGACATTGTTCTTCACATCCTGAGTATGCTTAAATTTGAGATTGGTGAGTCAGGCTGTCCTAAGCATTCTTCAACACCAAAAGCAATGTGACCTTTCCTTCTTCATCAGTCACTGATAATTTGCAAGTAGGGTAAAATTGGAGCTGTTTCACCTCCACATAGGTAGAGAAACCTGCCACAGGGATGCAAATCAACACAACAATTGCCTTCAATTGAGCACCATTAATTTCCATTACCAAAAAATCTTGCCCCTCTCCTTTTTTTTCCCAACTTTAACTCTATTTCCCTCTTTTTAAAATTTGTGTATAACTCTAGCAAATATCAGTGAAATCCATGAAAGTACTTCAATGGAAATTTTGAGAGCCAGAGAAGAATCAAGATTATTAAATTAAAGGAGTTTCGTTCAGGTGCATGAAGGGCTGACCATTTCATTGTGGAAAACTGAAGGTATGGAAGGTGATAGCAAGTCTGAGATTCATATTAATCTTACTCAACTTTAGACATCTACAGGAAGGGAAATTCATCTAAATATTATCTTAGATATCTGTCTATCTTTCTAGCTAAATCAGTCTTTAGAGGTGGTTTTGCTTTCCATAGAGAAGAAAGGCAGTCTGGACTCCAAGCATAGTTTAGATATTTAATGTTGTGTGTTTTGTATTAGATGAGATTAATCCAACTTCAGGAGCA
Organism: Tachycineta bicolor; assembly: GCA_025960845.1. NCBI lineage: Eukaryota > Metazoa > Chordata > Aves > Passeriformes > Hirundinidae > Tachycineta > Tachycineta bicolor. Next base: position 7,903,942 of record JANEHK010000032.1, read on the forward strand.
CAATCAAAGGAATAAATAATCCATTGTTACCATGTAAAAATATAATTAGGTAGTGGTTTTTTGGTTTTCTTTTTTTTTGGGGGGGGGGGCTTGGGTGGGGTTTTTTTTGGTTTGTTTTTTTTTTTTTTTTTTAATGGGACTTAAAAATATTTAGATGATTCACTGATATAACTACAATGCTTAGAACTTGGAGACAATTTTTGAGGGACTTGAACTGAAATTGAGCAGAGAAATCATAAGCAGGTAACAGTTATTCAGTATTGAGGAATATATAAACAGTATAGAACATAAACTATTCCGCATGTAGCAGAGAAGTATTTGTTGGGGAGGTCTTCTGGCTTTTTGCTTTATAAATTGTGCAGATTCTAAATTGATCAATGGACAAGTGAAGACTTCTCACATCAACTTCACTGGGTGTAACATTCTTCCTGAACTGTCATTGAAACTTTGTCAAGTATCAGAGTCTCAGAGGGAACCTTCCTACTGACCATAGCTGCCTGACAGGAGGCTGCAGCCAAGAGAGAATTGATCTCCTTTCCCAGGTAACAAGCAACAACAACAATGGCCCCCAAAATGTGCCAAGAGAAGTTCATGCTAGGCTTCAGAAGGAATATTAGGAAAAAAAGTTGTTCTGTGAAAGGGTGGTCAAGCATTGGAACAGACTGCGGGGAAGTGATGGAACTACATCCCTGAAGAGTGTTACCAGCTGTTCATGGGAGGGGACTGTCCCTCACCTCGAGTCCTGTGAGCAGTTTTGGGTGCCCCAATATTAAAAAGACATTAAAACATTAGAAAGTGTCCAAAGAAGGGAAATGAGGATACTAAAGTGTCTGGGGAGGAAGTGAGTGAAGAGAGTCTGAGGACACTTGATCTGTTCAGCTTGGAAAAGAGACTGATGGGAGACCTCACTGGGGTCTTCATCATCCTCATGAGAGGAAAAGGGGTGCAGGCACTGATCTCTTCACTCAGTTACCAGTCACAGGACGCAAGGAAACAGCAGGGAGCTGTGTCAGAAAGGAGACTGGATTGTTACTGATGCAGCAATATGAATGCAATATTATATTTTACTATTATTATTATTATTATATAGGCATACATATTTTATTACATAATTACATTTTGTGCAATATAAAGTATTACTTTAAATTATGCAGTAATGTGATAAAAACCCAGAAAATCTTTATGGATGAGAGAGGCAAAGCATGAAAAAAAAAAAAAAAAAAAAAAAAAAAAAAAAAAAAAAAAAAAAAAATTGTTCACCAAGGAAACAAATGTGTATACAATAAATTTAAAAATATGTGTGAGATTGTTGATTCTTAGGATAACTTTGAAGGTAATTAATTTGCATTGTTTATCTGTATCTCTTGGAGCAACGGCTCCTTCAGCCAGGCTAGCTCTGGCACTACGATCAGACAGGGAACACTCCTCTACCTTTTGGGAACCAGAAGAATGTCTAAGAGGGTTTTCCCCTTATCACAGGAGAGACCTCGCTGAAGACGGAGGGAGGAGTCAGACTCAGTAAGAGGGAAAGTCCAAAGTGTTTATTCAGTCCCACCTGGGGGCACTTGAACCTTAGGGAGTCTCTCCAGTGGAGGCAAGCTCTGGGATTAAATACTGAGGAGAGACTAAGGGAGGAGACAAACCAACATCCAATGAGGGATAAGGTGGGAGTGGAACAGGGATGGAGGGACATTTAAAGAAACCAATGGGAACATAAAGGGAGGAACCTGCCCTATCATTCAATGTCCTTACCAGAACTCTCCAGCAGATGGGAGGAACAATTGAATGACAGACAGGGCCCGAAGGAGGGGACTGGGAGGATTGACAGGGAAGGGGGGCAGGGACAAACCTCAGAATACAACATTTCTTAGGAGAACAGGGGAGTGCAGAGCAAACCATTACAATGATAATAAATAACATAAAATACAATATGAAAATAAGTAACAAAGAACACATATATCTGTATATTTATTTTTCTACTGTAGTAAAACAAACAAACAAACAAACCCAAAAAACCCCCTGAAAATACCTCCTGTGAGGTCTTTCCTCGCATTTTAGGTTTCTATTTTGTTTTTTTACATCCAAAAAACATACAAACATTTAAAAACACATCTTCCTTTTCCTTTTAATTTACCTTTGGGTAAATAAAAAAATGAAGACTGAAAAAATGCCAAGAAAATGTAAATTTAAGATTTGTTTATTTATATATGTGTTTGATAGGACTTTTTTGTTCTTTTTCTTTTTTTTTTTTTTTTTTCCTTTTCACAGACTTTTTTTTTTAGATTTTAAGGTTAATCTAGTTAAATAAGTAAGCAATTGGTTCTGGAAAAAGAAAAGGTGAAAGGAACATGTAGCTTATGTTGCAATTACAAAGTTTCAACTTTGATTAAATTATAGTCATGAGCAAGCAAAGAAAATAGGAGAATGAAAACCTTAAAATAAAATAAAACCAACCAACCAACCAACCAACCAAACAAACAAACAAGCAAAAAGTCCTCAAGCCAGGGAAAGATTTTTATTTCCTGAAAAAGAAATCACAGCAGGACAGGCTGAGTCTCAACAGTGATTTTAAAGTGGGAAAAAATTATCACACTACTTGGTTTTAAAATTTTTATTCATTGAAGTATTGTGTATGGAAAAATAACAGATGACTACATGGAAGAACAAAACTGCTAGGAGTATGTGACAAACTGAGACAAGTTTTTAGAAACAAATGCTAGAGACATTGGTTAGGGAGGAAAAAAAAAAAAAAAAAAAAGTGTTTCATTTGAAAAATAGCCAGTGATGGATGAAAAAGCTAGCAGACAACAATTTCTGTCAAAAATAAAAAAAATACCATCTTTTCTGTTTAAGAAATATCCTCATGAATGACAACATCTGTAGGTGAAATCTGTAGGCCAAAATCTTCAACTTCAGATGCTGAGTTTTAAGGACACCCTGTAAAATAGTAGCAAATGAAACCTTACTAAGCCAAATACTGCACTGTAATGGAAAAAAAAACCAAAAAACCACCAAAACAACAACAACAACACACCTACAAACAAAACAAAAGAAAGATGGTAGTTTTTCACAATCTCAAGCCGCTTAGTGTAGTCTTAACATAATTTATGGGAGGTTTTATTCAGGAATGCTTCAGTATGACAGAAAAATTTGCAGAAAGAATAAAAATGTGTACAGAATCAAGGCTCAAAAATATAATCAAGTCAGCTGCTCTATTGCACCTTGTGTCACAATCTACCAATGTTGTTCAAAGAAATATGTTGAGGCCTCCTGGCTCTGGCTACTCAACCATATTTCCAAACAAACTATTCCATGTTGCTTGAACTGGTGGAAATTCTGGAAAAAAAATTCCTTGAATTCAACTTGAGGGTATTATCAATTCCTTTATTAGTCTTCTCTACTTCCATAAAATGATCCAAATTATATTGAGAATCACCCATTGGATGTTTCTGGACTTCTGGTCACCATTTACTTTCTTGTGTGCACTTTCTACTTCTGTCTCTGATGTTCAGCATTCAGAATTGGATGTCATTCTGTAGCTAAGCCCTTATCATGAAAACCAGAGGATTAATTCAAATATCTCATAGGTTACCTTTGTGTTTATATATCTCAGTATGGTGTTTGCCATTTAATTTTTCTTCTTTTTTTCCAACTTTGTGTCTAAACATCTCAGTTAAATAATGGAAAAATCAGTGTAGTCTTATATTTTGTTGCCCCTGCCTCCAGTAGTACTCTGTTAGCTGTGCGTGAGCGATTTACTTTATTTTACTGTGCCTCATTTTCATATTTTTAAAGTTGGAATACTGGCTCTGCCGTCTCTATTTCCTTTGAAAACTAGAGATAATTTTTACAACATGTGAATTAAAGATTAGTATTTTACATAAGATTTTATGGAACATTTTGCTGTTGGCATTCACTTTGTTTCCACAGTAAACTGTTTGTGTTTTAGGGAAGTGTGAAAATTTTAAATATTTTTGGCAAATATACATATATGTAGCATCAAGCTTCTGAAAATCCTGTGATATAATGCGTTCTTCACACATTACCACAAACCACTAACACATAACTTGTTTAGACTCCAGTCCCACACTCTTCAGACCAGATCAAAAATGTGACTTTGATTTTGTTATAATGTTACAATCATAACTGCCTCCATTTTTGCAATAGGAAATTTTTGCCACTCTCTACCAGTAAAATTCAATGATAAAAATCTATGAAACTGGGAAATATGTGGGTATGAAGGTCTTCTAGGTGTTGGTATGGATTCAGTGCAGTTTAGATTTATCAGCAGAATGTATTAAGCAAAGGAACAAGATTGTTATTTTAATAACAATAAAAGTATAGATTACATGTCCATTACACACTAAATTCTGTTGTAACATAGTCCATTACATTCTTCTTTTATTATACTTACATGTTATTGAAAGGCAAAATAAAATGCTACACACCACCATTTCAGAGTCTCTTGTGAAGGCAATTCTTGTTCCTTAAAGCAATGCTCTGTTTCTGGACAACAACAACAACAACAGGCTTTTTCTAAAGAACAAGAAAAAAGAACATCTAGTATTACAAGGGGTTATTGAGGAAATGTAAGAAAGTCAGTAATAAGAAGTCATCACTGTTAATATGCAAATATAATGTAATTTAAGTCCTGCCTTTCGTTTGCTGGTTCTGCCGGCCACCCTAAAAGCATTGTGACAGATGTTGCAACATCAGTCTTCTGCGATCTGTTTCCGGAAAGGTCCTACAGTCCACCAATAACCACATCTACAGGTGCAACATTAACTGTTCTTACCCTCCTGGGTCAGGGAAGCATGATACAGAGATCATAGAATCACAGAATCACAGAATCATTAGGTTGAAAAAGGCCTCCAAAATCATCAACCATGATCATCCAACCCCTGCTCTAACACTTCAAATAAACCATGTCACTGAATGTCACATCCAGTCTTTCTTTAAACACATCCAGGGATGGTGACTCCACCACCTCCCCAGGCAGACAATTCCAGTACTTTACCGCCCTTTCTGAAAAACTTTTTCCTAATATCCAACCTATATTTCCCTTGGCACACCTCAAGACTGTATCCTCTCATTCTACCAATTACTGCCTGGAGAAAGAGACCAACACCCAGCTGTCTACAAACACCCCTCAGAAAGTTGCAGAGAGTGATAAGGTCACCTCTGAGTCTTCTCTGGGCTGAACAACCCCTCAGCCTTGTGTTCCAAGCCCCTCACCAGCCTCATTGCTCTCCTCTGGATGTTCTCAGGCATCTCAACATCCTTCCTAAACCAAGGGGCCCAGAACTGGATACAGCATTCAAGGTGTGGCCTCACCAGTGCTGAGCACAGGGGAAGAATGACCTCCCTGCTCCTGCTGGCCACACCATTCCTGATCCAGACCAGGATGCCATTGGCCATTGTCCCTCTTGGCCACCTGGGCACACTGCTGGCTCCTGTTCAGCTGCTGGCACCGGTACCCCCAGGTCCCCTTCCTCCTGGGCACTGTCCAGCCACACCATCCCCAGCCTATAATGCTGCAGGGGGTTATTGCGGCCAAAGTGCAGGACTCGGCGCTTAGACTTATTAAACTTCATCCTATTGGACTCTGTCCATCCATCCAACCATTCCAAGTCCCTCTACAGAGCCATCCTACCGTCCAGCAAATTGACACATGCTCCCAGTTTAGTGTCTTCCGTAAATTTACTGATCAAAGATTCAATACCCTTATCCATGTCATCAATAAAAATATGGAACAGAGCTGGCCCCAGCACAGACCCCTGAGGGACATCACTGGTGACTGGCCACCAGCTGGATGCAGCACCCTTCACCACCACTCTCTAGGCCCAGCCATCCAGCCAGTTCCTAACCCAGCAAAGAGTGCACCTGTCCAAGCCATGGGCTGCCAGCTTATCCAGGAGTGTGCTGTGGGAGACAGTGTCAAAAACCTTGCTGAAATCCAAATAGAAAATATTGACAGCCCTTCCTTGTGAGAGATTAAGGACAGGCGATTGGAAGATATCGTGTTGTACAGGTAGACAGAATCCCTCTCTCAACACTTAGTTGTTTAGTGTCCCTGATAAGGTAAGCAACACGTGACTTGTAACATAAGCAGACGGAAGTGATGTAGCAAACAGAGGTTTTATAACCCCACGTAACCAGTTAATGAAGTGCCACTTGCTGTCCACCACATTGGTGTCTGTGAGCTGGTGGCTCGAGCAGCCTGGCTGTGGCTGCTGTGTTGTTCCTGGAACCAGGTCGCTACGCCTCAGCGGAGGCAGCAAGTGGTGCTGAAGCCCTGGGAGTTTCCTGGACGGGTGAACGACGGCCAAGTGGCGGGACCAGCTCGGCGAGGGAGGATGCTCCCAGGACCCGCGAGGAGGATGGAAGTTCTCGTGAAGGTTGTATCTCAGATTCATAAACAGTGGGAAATTGATTGTAAAGCAAAAGATTTTACCCTCGCAGTGATGAGGCTTTTGCAACTTAGTATCATTGATCGTCTGGTGGATATTCTCCACCCAGATATCTGGTATCAATGTACAAAAGCTCTAGCTGAAGAAACCATGTCTTCTGAGTCAGGAAAGTATCTTAAGTCATGGGGGAGGGTTGTGCAAGCTTTACAAAGGGCTTTGCAGGAGCAAGAGACCTGGAAAGCTGCACAAAATTATCTAAAATTTATGCTGCATCTTGGTGTAGGAGCTGCGACACAAACTGTTTTAGAAGAAACTTTTTCAGAGGAAATTTCAGAGGAAATTTTTAAAGGGGATTATCAGAGCATAGAAAAATGCAGTCTGAATGGCAATGACTGTGTTCAGGCTGCTGATAAGGTTGATTCTGCCAACTGCAGAAACTCGGAGGAGCAAAATCTCCCTCCAAAGGCTTCAAGCCCAGAATTACCTGCTGAAGGAAAAAGACAAGCAATTTTGTTTTGGGATGGTTTAACTGAGGAAGCCAGGAATATTGCCAAAAATTCTGCTGGGGGGTCGCTGATAGAAAGGGCTGAGGGGGGACCCCCACCCTATATGGCAAGGGATTGCATTGAATTGCTGGGAGAGAATAAGAATGTAGTTAGATTGGAATGTTTGGCAGATAACCAAGAAGCAGCAAACAAAGAAGGTCTTTTACATAGTGTGTCTGTTGTTAACAGAAACAAAGACAGTTTGCTTGATAACGTGGGCACACGCGAGCAGAGGAAGGGGGGAATTAAAGCTAGTCAGAACGCTTGCCAAAAAGCACATTCTTTTAAGGTACACAGTTTAAAGGGGAGAAGAAAGGGGCGGCTCAGCCCTGAGAGAAAAGGGTGGGGGCAAAGATGGAAAGGACGGCCCAGCCCTGAGAGAAAGGGGTGGCGGCCCAGAGGGAAGGGGCGGCCCAGCCCTGAGAGAAAGGGGTGGGGTTGGAGCCCAACCAAAAGGGTCCAGAGCTTGGAAGCAGCCAGTCAGTCGACTTCTGGCTCTGAATCGTATTCTAGCTCAGATGACTGGCACTCTGGCTCAGGCTCCGACAAAGGGGAAACAACAATATATAAAATTAGTAACAACAATGTTTCTACTTGGGTTGAGGGGAAGTCAGCCAAAGAAGGAACTCCTCTCACAGGCTGGAGGAAGATAAAAATGGCATGCGCCGATTGGGGTCCATCGGCCACATTGGCTTTTCCAGTCCGAGTTGGGGGGGACAAAACAGAAACCAGAGATTGTGCTCAGCAGTAAATCCTAAGGATGTACAAGCAATTGTTAAAGAAATCACTGACAGAGGGATCAATTCAGCTATGGTTTCCACTCTCATTGATAGTGTTTTTGGAGGGGATGACATGCTCCCATTTGACATAAAGCAAACCTGCAGATTGATTTTTGATGGGGCAGGGATGATAGTTTTTAAACAAGAGTGGGAGGACATCAGATTCTCACAGCATGCAGACACACGAGAGAGGCCACACCTAGCACCTCCTCTTCATCCAGTCCTTTAGCTATTTACCAAAAACCTAAGTCAGCTCCTTACAATCCGTTTCTTAGTGTGTTAAATGCTACCTTTTTGTCATTGAACCAATCCAATCCAAACTTTACAAAATCATGCTGGTTATGTTATAATGCAGAACCTCCTCTTTATGAGGGTGTTGCCTGTGATGCTCCTTTAGAATATTCTGCAGCAAATAATCCACAAGTGGGACACTCTCCGGAGGGAAATTACCTTAAGTCAAGTCACAGGCCAAGGCAAGTGCTTTGGCAATGTAACCTTAGCAAAGCAGATGGGAAATGTCTGTGTTAAGTTCATCCAACCTAGCCAAAAGACCGATAAGTGGGCGGTCCCATTCGTACCAGGAATGTGGGTCTGTCAACAACCTGGAATAACCCCCTGTGTGTACCTTGGTAAATTCAATAACCTTGCTGACTTTTGTGTCCAAGTTCTAATTGTTCCTAGAGTCCTGCATCACCAAGAAGAGGAAACGTATCGCTTTTTAGAAGAAACCATCCAGCTCCACAAAAGAGAAGTGATGACAGGTATAACCATTGCTATGCTCCTTGCCTTAGGAGCTGATGGTACAGCCACAGGTGTTTCAGCTCTTGGTGACCCAACACCAAGGACTTTCTCAGCTGCAAATGACCATTGACAATTGATGAATTGAAAAATCCATCTCCTCTCTGGAAGAATCTATCTCCCCGCTTTCAGAAGTTGTCCTGCAGAACAGGCGAGGACTGGACCTCTTGCTCATGCAGCAAGGAGGCCTGTGTGCTGCCTTGAGAGAAGAATGCTGTTTTTATGCAGACCATACCGGAGTCGTGCGAGACTCCATGGCTGAACTGAGGCCCAGAGAAAGAGAGAGAGAGAGGCACAAAAAGGATGGTTCGAGTCATGGTTCAACCAGTCCCCATGGCTGGGCACCCTTGTTTCCACCTTAATAGGCCCTCTCACCATGATACTCTTGATAGTGATTTTTGGGCCTTGCATTTTGAACAAGTTAGTGTAGTTTGTTAGAAGCCGTTTAGAGAAAGTCGACATCGTATTTGTCGAATGCCTGCAATTACCAGGAAGTACGCTTATTACTAACATGTTATATCACTTTTGTATCCTATTATCCTAACTTTAACAACTTTTGCATTTTTGTAACATTTATACTTTTATAGGTTTTTTAATTAATCATGGGGGGCGGGGGGAGATGTGGGAGATTAGGGACAGGCGATCAGAAGATATCGCGTTGTATGGGCAGACAGAACCCCTCTCTCAACACTTAGTTGTTTAGTGTCCTTGATAAGGTAAGCAACACATAGTTTGTAACGTAAGCAGACGGATGTGATGTAGCAAACAGAGGTTTTATAATTCCACGTAACCAGTTAATAAAGTGCCATTTGCCATCCACCACATTGGTGTCTGTGAGCTAATGGACCGAGCAGCCTGGGTGTGGCTGCCATGTTGTTCCCGAACCAGGTCGCTACGCCTCAGTGGAGGCAGCACTTCCTTCAGGTCACCTGGTCATAAAAGGAGAAGAGGTTGGTCAAACATGACCTACCTCTCCTAAATCCGACCTGACTGGGCCTGAAACCCTGGCCATCCTGTAAATTCTGTGTTATGATACTCAATATAAACTGCTCCATTATCTTACCAGGTACTGAGGTCAGGCTAACTGGCCTACAATTACCAGGATCCTCCTTCCCACCTTTGTTTTTTTAATGGGTAGCCTTTTTTTTTTTTTTTTTTTTTTTTTTTTTTTTTTTAATTGGCGAGCCTCCAGTCATCTGGAACCTCGCCAGTGAGCCAAGACTGTTGGTAAATGATGGAGACCGGATTCACAAGCCAGCTTCTTCATCACCCTGGGATGGATCCCATCTGGGCCCATGGATTTATGAATATCCAAACATCTCAGCAGTTCTCTGACTGCCTCCTCCTAGATAACAGGAGGACCATTGTGCTCCCTGACATCTATTAACCCAGGAGGACAATTGTCCTGAGGACAAGCTGTCTTCCCACTAAAGACTGAGGAAAAAAGGCATTAAGCACCTCATCCTTCTCCTCCTCTGCAATTAATAAGTTCCCTCCCACATCCAATAGAGAACAAAGGTTGGTCTTACCCATCCTTTTACCATTAATATATTTATAAAAATATTTTTAAAGTTGCCAGATTTGAATTGAGCTTTGGCCTCCCTAACCTTTTTCCTACATACCCTAGCAGCCCCCTTAAATACTTCCTGTGACATCCGACTATGCTTTCAAAGATGATACATCTTCTTTTCATTCCAAAGTTCCTTCAAAGCCTTGTTGCCCATTCAGGCTAGACTTTTGTCAACTCATCTTTCAGTGCACAGGGACAATCCTTTCCTGTGCCCTCAAGATCTCTGCTTTGAAGCATGCTCACCTTTCCTAGACTCCTTTGTTTTTAAGGGTTGTTTCCCAAGGAACTCTCTGAATAAGTCTCCTAAATAAGGCAAAGTCTGCCCTCTGGATGTCCAATGTAAAAGTCTTACTGATGTTCCTCCTGATTTCACCAAATATCAAGAACTCTACAATTTCATGATCACTCTGCCCCAATCAGCCTCCAACCATCACATCTCCCATTAGCCCATCTCTATATGCAAACAACAGGTCTAAGATATTCCCTACAGGTCAAACATAGTCCCTCTCCTGGTGGGCTCACTCACTAGCTGCGACAAAAAGTTATCCTTCACATACACCAAGAACTTCCTGGACTGCCTCTTTTCTGTTGTATTAAGTTCCCAGCAGATAACTGGGAAAAGTCACCTACAAGACATTAATTAAAAAAAAAAAAAAAAAAAAAAAAAAAAAAAAAAAAAAAAAAGTCACCTGCAAGAACAAGGGCTGGTGATCCGGAAACATTCTCCAGCTGCTTAGAGAATAAGTTGTCCACCTCTTCTTCCTGGTTGAATGGACAATAACAGACTCCCAGTAGGATGTTAGCCTTGTTGGCCTTCCCCTTAATTCTCACCCATAAACATTCAACCTCATTGTCATTAGTTTCAAGACCCATGGCATCAAAAGTCTGCCTAATATAAAGGGCCACTCCTCCACCTCTTCTCCCTTTCCTGTCTCTTCTGAAGAGCTTGAAGCCATCTAGTGCAGCACTCCAGCTATGTGAGTCTTCCCACTATGTTTCCGTGATGGAGACTACATCATAGCTTTGCTGTTGTACCATGGCTTCCAGCTCCTCTTGTTTGTTATCCACCTTATACTCCTCACACGAGGTTATCACACTATATGTCTGTGAATTATTCAACAGAAAACTAATGAGAAACAACAGAATAAAAAAAAAATAAAATCACAGAATCATAGAATTTTTAAGGTTGGAAAAAGACTTGCAGAACTTCAGGACTCAGTATGTATATCTACTTGAACTGTTAATAACTCTTGTCCTATACATTAGCATAGAAGAAAAGTCACTATTTATGCTCCAAGACCTTAAGCACCAACTGAGCAAAATTATGCACAAGGCTCCAAGCTATCATTTTCAGTGTACAGAGATGTCAATAATATCTCTACAGTGGGAAACTGTCCATAATCACTGATCACCAAACCTCTTACTCTGATTTGAAGAGTGGAAGAGGGAAGGCAATTTTAATTTTAGCTCTTCTGATGATTCAGAGCAGAAGGCATACTGGGTGATGGTTTAGAAATGGTGCACTGAATACTGATCTTCAGCACAACAGTTTCTGATACTGATGGACTTCAAGGTTGAGAAATTATTCTACTGTGAATATAAGGCACCACAAGTCAGAATACTGTCCAGAACAACCATTTACTTGAGACGGTGAAGCAAATCTTCCAGGCCAGAAAGAGAGATAAGTTTTTATCTGAAATTTTAAGCCTTATAGCAAAAAGGTGAAGAAACAATTTTTTGAAAAAAAAGTCTCATGAGATTTTATATATATATATATATATATATATATATATATATATATAAATAGGAAGGAAAAGATCTCCTGTCACTTATGAAATTCATTGATCTGGAAATGTACTGTCATGAAGTCTGAAAAAAACTTTCAGGAAAACTTTCTGGGTGTCATCCTTAAATAAGAAGATTAGGCAAGTGGTGATAAATAGTCACCTGTGTTTAAGAAATACAGGTGTAAGACTTTATTCTTTGCAATAAAATTTCTGTGTCTGAATTACCTAACAATAAATTTTACCATATGCTTTGATTTCAATCACACATTTTCAATATTTATTCAGTATTTATTTTCCTTTTCTTCCTGCCTTCCTTTCTTGTTGTCATTTTTGATGGACAATATTGACTTCTAACAATCTCATAAAGCATAAAAAAGTCATACATAAAGCAGTAAAGTCATATAGACTTAAGAAAGGATATGCAAAAAGATCACATACAAGTGTGGAAACTCTGAAACCTCCAGCAAGGAAATGTATTTTTATTAAACAGCCAAATAGGTAAAGGTTTGAAGTCTGTATATGAAATGTAAATAGTTTAAACATAGGCAATGAAATTCTACTCCTTCTGAAATGTGTTGTATCAGGTTGTCCTGGTTTAGGGCAAATTTGGGAGAAAGCCCCTGAATGGAGTCCCTGTGGGAAAGCAAACCCAAACAACCACTCCCCCAACCAGTCCAGGAAAAGAACTTCCCTGGGGAAATTTATCTAACAAAGTGCCCACAAGCATAAAGAATGAATAATATGAAACAAAAGAAAGCCTCTCATTGCTCTGAAGTGGGATGGTAAATTCAGAAATGCCTTTCTGTGGGTAGCTCAGCTCGCCCAGTATCTAGTCAGCTCCTCTGGTGCTGGAAAAATGTTGTCCTGGGCCCCAGGGGTCACAGGCGTGAGATCCGTGTGTCTCTCTGGGCTTTTCAGTCCAGGACAGGTGTAAACAATCCCAATAAAAAGGAAAAGAAAACAGTCCAGAGAACTTCTCTGCTTCAGCTAGACAAAACTAAGAACAAAGCAGGTCTCTGTGCTGCTGCTTGTCCGTGCCTCAGATGAGCATAGTCCAGGAACTGGAATGCAGAGGAATGCTGTTTTTAAAGCAAACTCCATGTGTCTTCTTTCTCCCCCTTTGCTCTCGGAACTAGTCTTAAAGGTACAAAACTTAATACAGCACAAACAGAATGGGCATTTGGGGATACAAGCATCAAAAAGTCGTCCCAGGACACAGGTAAAAAGTAAGAAATGAGATTTTAGCCACATTTTTCTGTGTCCTGCCCACCCCCTCCCACCAAGTCCTATGAATTCAGAGAAAAAGGTTTTGTAACATTAATAGGTTTACCATCCACAAACTCCACCAAGATAAGGGAAGCGCCTGAAAAGTCCATGAAGTCCTTGCTTTTATCACCATCTTATCAGAAGTTCTGTTACACAGGATTGGATTTTTGTTTTTGTAAGATTTCACCAAAACCAGACCTTTGGAGGACATATGAGTCAGAGTTGCATGGTGCTCTATGACAATCTGTTTACATTGCGCCAAAGTTTTCTGTACAAAAATACATACTTGCACACAGGAATAAAGCAGGTTAGGCTTTGGTGTCTCTGGCAGGTTTTCTCTGTGTGGTGGTTTCAGTTTGCCTACCTAAAACAGAAACTTTGTGAAGTATTTCTTCATAAGTGCTGTAGCTCTGCTTCCTAGGAAGTGGCTGGATGCCATTTACTGATAAAAAGTAGAGAACAAACCTATTTTTTTTTTCCCCTTTGGTTTTTCATACACAAACTGTCACTTTTGCTTTAGTAGGCTGCTTTATCTCAACATACAAGTTGCTCTCCCTCTTATTTAATCTGTCCTATCCGTCTGGGAAGTGGAAGTGATAGAGAAACTTGGTGGGTTTGGTGGGCACCTGGTGGTCAGCCAAGGTCAACCCATCACAAAACTTACTAATTAATAAGGATATATTTTGCACAGAGGGTCAAGAACACTCTAGGTGACCATTATCAGTAGCTTGGAGAGGCTTAGATTCCCTGATGTATCACAAGGATGGTGCTGTAACCTGCTTCGTCCTTCCATCAGACTGCCTGTGTCCAATCCTGACTGCTATTTCTGCTGTAATTGTAAACAGTTTGATTTTTTAAACTATCTTATCTCTATCTATGCTCCCCTGTCCCCCTTATAGAAAAATAATTTGCTTTTCTCTCTCTGCCTGAAGATTTTGTAAACATCGGATCCCATTCCAGAGTGTCGTCTCCACCCTCCAGCCACTCTTTATGGAAACTGCCGCAACTGATAGGATCACGAGGTGTGTACAGCAGTTTTCAGTAGGTAAAGAGATTTAGGGCTTAGGCATGAACTCCCTAAGAAACTTCAACTCACTCAGTTAGTTTTCCTTATGCTCAAGCTGAACAAAAGAGTAATTTTATCATCCTTTACAATGTTAATAAATATTTGCTTAGCACTTTGCTAAGCCTGTGTGTTACCTTTTGGCTGGGCTGCTCTTCACCCCGTTGTCTACTTGTTTATTTAGGTGTTTAAATAAATGCTTAAGTCATGAGAAATCTTCTTAGATTTCTAGATTCTGTTCCCATTACTGATCCATATAATACACAGTTCAAATATTAAGGCTTATGTATTTCCATGCCAAACCAAGGAACTATCTTGAAATTTTTGAATTATTTGAGATGTTAATTTAGCCATTTAATTTGTATAATGTTGATAATATTTATGTTGTATCTGTAAAATTAAAATAAGGAAAGCAGATAATAATAACAATTTAAAAAGTGTTTTACTTAAAGGAAATGCTGCCTTTAACAGGAGTTTTCCTGTCAGCTTTCTGCGGGAGCTGTCCTTGACACCAAATGCCAAAATATCTTTTTTTTATATAAATTATTAAGAAAGAGCATTGCCTATGTTTTGCACCAGATAAATTATGCACACATTTTAATCTAGACAAGAAATAAGGAATTCCTATTTCACTGCACATCTGAATTTTGTATGGAATTTTGCACATAATGTGATGCTGGGCCCAATATTTTATGCATCAGCATATCTCATGTTTTCTTTATAAACTGCAGAGAATATGCACACTGAGTTATGTGTTTTATAAAAGGAAAGAAAGAATCTAAAATTAAAATAATGTAATCAAACAAGAGTGTTGCTTGGATTTTTTCCACCATTTCCTGCTTCTTCCTTACCCCTGAAGCTTATCCCATTCTATTTTGGATTATTTTGAATCTCTGCAGTTACACAGAATTTCATAAATTAATTTCTCAGTAACAGGCTGAAGAAGCAAAAAATCCAGTGCACAAAAATCTAATAATCTAAATGCTACTCTGGTCTCAGACTTTTGCTCATTTGAAGTAAACTCAAACGAACTTTTTTTGTGTGTGTGTTATTTTGTTTGGGTTTTTGTTCTTGATTTTTTTTTTTTTTTTTTTTTTTTTTTTTTTTAGTGCATTGAATAATGTGGTTATTTTATTAATTTTCACCATGTTTTTAGTCCTGCCAAGATTGCCTCTAGCAAGGGGTATTGATATGGAAAGATAAGAAACATGGAAGGTTAACACAGAAGGGCAGATAAACAAATAGGATTTGATCCAAAGCCTATTCGAGTCAATGAGAGATTTTTCCATTGACTTCAGGAGACACTGGATCTGACCTATCAGGCATTTATGTATCAATATGGTGAAATGCTGAGCAGCTCCTATGAAACGTCTGTTGTCTTCAACTCCAGTCTGTGCCAGAAAGAGTCAGGGGGTTCACTGCCCTGGAGATTTGGAGTGTTTAAAAGTTAATAGGAAAGTACACAGCTGAGAGAGTAACAATGGGACAGAGACCACAGACTTTACTTACAGCTCCTGAGAAAGCCTGTTAAAGTCAATCAGATCAAACAGGCACAACTGCTTTGGTGAATTAAACAGAGTGAAGAAAGAGAAACAAGGAGAGAGCATCTGAAGTAGAAAAGGTTAAAAAAGGAAAAAAAAAGAAAAAAGAAAAAAGAAAAAAGAACAAAGAAGAAAAACAACAACAACAACAACAGCTACAACAAACCAAACAGAGTTGAACAGGAGAGCGGAGAATGGAGGAAAACTCAGAGAAGAATTGAGATCAAAATTGAAGCAGGAGAGTGAATATGTCTGACTTTTGCCTCCCAAACTCTACAATGGGAGTTCTAACATTTTTATTTTATTGTTTCATTCTCTTTTTAGCTCTGTTTAGTTTTCACTTCTGATTTCCAGCAAGCCCTAAAATTGCTTAAGGTCTCTGGGACATTTACAACCTTCTATTTCACATAACACTCCTGGGATCTTCCCTAGGGGCTATATTTGAGAGGCAAATTCATTTCGTTCACAGCTGCTGGCATTACACAAATACTGTTTTTCCTTTTTCAAATTTAACCCCTTACTATATTTTTTTTCCTATTCTCTTCATTACTGTGTCAGAAATGTTTTCTATTTCTGAGATGTGCATTTTATTCAGACCGCTTCAAAAAACTAAAGTGCTATTATCAGACCACCAGCGAAACAGGAAATGCTGGAGAAAGGCAGAAGACCTGATTTGTGTTAAGTTGTATCTTCTAGATCACTAATCCTAAAAAGAGTCAAGAAGAGGATTCATAGATTTTCATAAGTCGCTCCAGAGGATGTCATTAAATCCCTCTGACTGACTAAAGCAGGATCAAGAATTTCTAAACTATGTTTTTGTTCTGCTCATATAGACAAAGAAATGGGCATATTGTGTATTTTATAAATAACTGCAGCTAATTAATTAAGATCAAGCAGGCATAATTTTTCTAATGATAAATAATAATAAAAAAAAAACTTTGAATATGGCTGCATAAGAATGACATAGGAAAATCATCAAAAATTTTGAAATTCAGCACGATAAGTTATTTTATTGTGCTGCTAGCTTTCCTAACAACTCCCTGACATACAGTGCATATGACATTTTAACCATTTATGTATAAGCTTTGGTGATATGAAAAATAGTATTGCATTTGTTTTCTTCAAAACTAAGCAATTCTTTTTCCCCAAGCCAAAACAAGGTCTATGTGCCTGTTATGCTGCATGAAAGTCATGAAAATAGTATGAAATCTTTTAAATTTACCTTAAATTGTGCACTGTTTTTGTTTATATTATACTGCCAATATCTAAAGTATTAAAAGTTGTAAAAGTCAAAAAAGAAAAAAAGAAAAAAAAGTAAAAAAAAAAAAAAAAAAAAAAAAAAAGTGTTGAGCTGATTTTCTGGGGAGAATAGAGTAAAAGAAATAATAATAATAATTTAATAAATGTAATATGAATACCATTCCCACTCTGAATAAAGGAAAGGAATATTAAAATAATTTCACAATGCTTCTCTGCATTTTTCTAAAAAAAGAGATTTAACAAAATAATGAGGGAGAAAAAAAAAATCTCAAGCTTTGTCATTCAGATTTCAAACTATTGCACTGAACAAGAGCATAAAATACAGTTCACTAGACTACAGAAAATATTTGAAGATCAAACTGATCTTGATGAAGTTTTATTTCAAAAAATCTATTGAACTTATTTCAGTAAAAGTGGTGTTTCTTCAAACATACATATTAACTGCTGAGATATTTTCTGGACAGGATAAAATTTTCACAACTAGTCATGGCTAAGTCCATTTGATGAAGGATAAGTTAAACAGTAAGTCACTAAAGATGGGATTTATTTTAATTGATTTCATAATCTGGTTGCTAATAGGTTGTTATGCATATTTCCTTCACAGGTACTGGTGAAACACCTGGAATTTACAAATCAGTGGTTAATATATGAAATAAAACAGTCATCCTCCGGAATTAGCTGAATCATTCTTTCTGCCTTTTTCTTTCCCTCTCCCTCTCTCTTTCTCATTGTCTTCCATTCTCAAGATCTTTCTCCTTCTTATCCTCTTTCCTTGTCTCTATTTACCTTTCTCTCTGTCTTTCCAGTACAAAGGAAATAGATATGACTACTTAGACTACTTGGTTAGCATGGAAACTAATAAAGGTGTGATAAAAGCCCCTTGAGTTCCTTTTAAGTAGTATAATAAAGCTGACAAAATACCAATCTTTTGACTCTGTCATGATGTAAATCGGCACTATTCCTTTTAATCAACATTTAAAGTTGATGTCATATATATAAATAAATAAAATCTACTTAAGACTCAACCCTTGGGATCTTAAGACATTAGTCATTTTATTAATGTCTATTGGTATTTCTTTTCCTTTAAAAAAAAAAATCTGATTTATTGCAACTCTTTGGCAAATTATTTCATTAAAGAAACAGTCAGAATTAATACAAGGAACAAAACCTTTAGGAAAAATATTTTATAAGAAAGCTCACAAATGTATTTAGCCAGCTGGTTTAAATGACATTCAGGGTTATTCTTGGCAGGTAGTGTTTTAGTAGCTATAGATGTGTTACTAGTAGCATCTTGATATATTATCAAAGGGTGTGCTTGTGCTGCTCACTCGGGAGGTTGTCAATACCTGAGAAGGGAACTGAGTTCTGATTTTCTTAAAATAAAACCAAAAAACATCAAAATAATCCAAACTCATATTTGCTCTTTATTACTCAATAAGTTTTTTTTTTTCCTTATTCTTTTTTCTTTTTCTTTTTTTTTTTTTTTTTTTTTTTTATTTTTTTTATTTCTTACTTTCTTTCTTATTTTCTT
>JANEHK010000032.1:7929817-7950659 GCA_025960845.1 Tachycineta bicolor
GAAAGAAAAGAAAGAAAGCTTCAGTAGGCAGAAAAAGCCTCCTTGAATATATTGCTCTATGCATGCATGTGTGCAAGTTCTCCTATTTTTCATCTCTATTGGTATTTCAGGACATATTTTCTGAAAGAAAAAAATAAAGAGATTTCACTCATGCTTCTGTTTCAGTATCTCTTTGTAACCAAATTGTTTTTTACAAAAGTCCTCTTTACTTAGTTTTTCCAGTCAATGTCCCAGTGAACTCTGAAGTCTTTTTAGGTTACTTGTGATTCCCACAGCTTTTCTTCAGTACCAGACTGTTTGGATACTTTTTTCAACTGCTAGATCTTACTTTAGGAAATATTGTTTCCATCAATAGAGTTTTATGTAAGTTAGCCAGAATTTATAGTCCAGTGTTCACTGTGATGATGAATTATAGAGTGATGAAGAAACTCAAAGGTTTTCAGACTTTTAAGTCACCTGAAAGTTTTTTTTTGTTTTTTTTTTTTTTTTACCCAAATGAATAGTAATAATAGTGTTTCCTATGAAAATCTATCCTTCATAAAGTTACTGCATAAAACCTGCAAATTTTATACTAAATGGAACAGAAAAATATTGTCATTATAAGAAATGTCATTTTGGTTTACTTTTTTATTATTATTATTATCTTCCTTTTTTTTTTTTTTTTTTCCCCAAATTTCTTTTTAAGTGTCCTTTTTTAATTATTTTATAATTGAAACCAAATCTTGTCAGTGCAAAAGTCTTTAATTAATGCTGAAATGAGAATAAAAACTTGGGAGAGCTAGCATTTGAAGAAGTTAATTTTAATACTGTTTTAAGAGTTTGTGGAAACACTACCCTTACACCATGCCCAGCCATATTATGGATCTGCGACAGTTCAGACAACAGTAAAGAAAAAACATTCCTATGTCTGGTCTGATTTTAAATCAGCTGAGAGGTGACAGGAAGGCATTTGACAAAGGACTTTAGCACTGACATTTTTAGATGTGTCTGTGTTGTACAATCCCTACGCCAACTCGAGATGCCAGGCCTTTTAGGCTTACAGCAGTATACTGGTGGTGTACTGGGATGAAGGATACCTGCTTCGCCTCACCTTTTTCTCATTAATGCCCACATATTCTTTGAATGAAAGGATTTCTACCAGAGAATAAAGTTTTCAGAGAACATTTCCTGCACAACACAGTTAGGTAATGTGACATGAACTCAGGTAGAAATTTGATGTTTCCAGGAAAGAGTTACTGAGATTTCTGCAGCTCCCAACAGGCTCTTCTGTTTCCCAGGAAGTCACGTTTATCTTACCATGCAATACTCCAGGGGATTAAGGGATTCAGGTAAAAGGTAGGCCTTACTAAATAGCAATCCACACTGGAGATATTACAGAATGATCTGTACATAGCCCTGGAAAACACTGTCTGATTTGACCCTGTATGAGCAGGAAAGTTGGGGCAAATGATGCTCTGTGGTCCCTTCTAACCTGACCCACACTGTAATACTGTGATATCAGGTTGGCAGCTTCTTTCAAAAAGTCTTGATTAATTCTGCTGAATGCTGGGAGGACAAGGAAGGCCAAACAGCCGTGAGACAAGTAAACAGACAAATCTGTGGCTGTGGAATTGCCACATGCAAATATGTGCAGGTTGTAAGTCATTTCTAAATAAACTTGTCAGCTAACATAATGTCTGCTGAGAAAGCTTTTAAAAGATTCTTTGTTGTGTCTTCTTTATTAACTAATTTTGCCCCAGAGCAGACTGCATTTGCAGAATATCATGTCTTCATTTACCTATGAATAATCAATGAATCTTAGAAAGAGCTCTAAGTGTTCCAATTCTATGGCAATGGGATGGCAAATCTGTGCATACAATTATCAAGGCGATTATTGCAGTAGAAAATTAAAATGCAACAAGCTTGATTTGCCATGTTTCTTCAATCAAACCACAGAGGCAAGTGTGAACAAAGCTTTAAAGGGAATGAGGATCAATTCAATCCCTGTCAGTATCATGACTACTTTTGTCACACAATAGAATTTGACAACGTGATAACCCCATCACTTTGATTTCAGGAGGAAAAGAACATGGGAAGTGAAAAAAGCTTTTCTGAATTCCCTGTAGCTCCTACTTGATCGAAGAACTCCAGATAAAAGAATGAAAAAATGTTTAAAATACATAACAAAAAACTATTTCAACTACCACAAAAGTTACTGCTATGAACACAGCAATTGTCTTCAATATGATGTAAATTTTCTGAAACTACAAAGGACTTCTTATCAAACTCTTGCCTCTTTAAGGGAAGTTTAGGTATGTTTTTGTTTGAGTTGGTTTTAAATTTTAAACAGGGAAACTGTGAATGTATGACAAAATCTGAGATGTATTCAGTGATTCAACCAATGAATTATTTAAGCCTAGGGAAGAAAGTTTGGTTTTCTTTTTTTTGTTTGTTTGTTTGCTTGTTTGTTTGTTTTTGCCAGTCCCACTCTTGCTGAGGACAGTTTTAGGCAGCATACCATTATCTATCCCTTTACTATACAATATGCAGAAACTTTGCTATGTAACTTGCTTTCACATCACTGTTGTCAATGATCAACAAAGATCCTTTCTTTCTTATGACTCTTGGCATGGCTGCTGGGAAATGAAAGCTGGAAATACTTGAATAAATAGAATATAGAAGATTTATTCAACAATTGAATTTTTTAAATCTACATAAGAAATGAGACCTGTAAGGCAACACTTATGTTTGCAATCCTCCAGGCTTTTGGGGGCTTATTTGATATACAATTTCCTTAATGGCTTACTGTGGTGTTTGAATCTTATTATTTATTTTTCTTGAAATTACTACAGTAATATGACTGCTGGAGAAAAATCTACACTGAGACAGGTTTTGCTGATCAATTAAGGCCCCATTTTCTCTCAGCTTCATAAGTGTAAATCAGGAATAACTATTGACTAAAGCATTTGTAGTGAAGTTACCCTAGATTTACTGACATAAGTGAAAACAGAATGGAGTCCCTTAGGTTATTTTTTGCTTAGATAGTAATATTAGATCTATTGAAGTGACAAATGGATATTTGCAAGTGTTAGAATTCTGTTGTTTCACTTCACCCCTCACAGTAATTTTAAAATTTGTGAGTATTGCTCTCCTCAAGGGGAAGGGTGGGGGGGAAATGGTGGTAAAAAACCCATAAAAGTGCATTGTTTGGTTCTATGCCTCAGTTGTTCCTTAATTTGTTGCATGCTTTTACATCTGGAGATCAAAGTTATATGAAGAAAGGAGAAAACCTGAGATGACTTGAAGTTAAAAGGCTTGTTACCATGGGAGAGGTCTGGCTGTGACTTTAATTTGCTTAATTTCACCTTGTTTACCTCTGCTTTGATTTCACTATTTACAAAACTGTTATAACAATTTTGTTGAAAAGAACAAACATTTTACAGCTGTGTTGTCTAAATGTCCATCCTTCTATGCAATACAACTTTCTAGACTTTTCCAGGGGACTATATGAGTTATAATTAGTTGGGTTGTTGGTGTTGTTCTTTTAATAAGAAACAATGAGTTAATATTTTTTAATGGCTCAGGTAATAAGTCAATCTGCAAATAATGAGGATTCAGAAGAAGATGTCCTGATCTTGGTTTATTTCATAGTAATTCCACAGACCATTTTTAATTCCCTTCTCAAATTTCCTTCCTTTCTAGAGCAGGATATCCAGCCTTCTATAGTCATCCTTATGAACTGTGTACAGAAATTTTCTATATTTTTAAGGAAGACATGAGAAATTTTAACATGCCTATTTTTTCCTCCCCTTTTTAATTATAATTCAACTTTTTAATTATTATTTTTTAATATTGGAACCAATGATACAATGCCAAACTTATACAGTTGCTTTTGTTATTATTATATACAGCTATGTGGATTTTAGGAAAGCTACCTTGAAAAGGAGACCCTGGTTAAGCTATGTGATAAATTTCAATGCCTAGTTTAATATTAGGATATAGTTATTTCTAGTGTCACGTGCAGACAAAATGCCACTGCTTTGCATTTGACACTACCATTTAACTATGCACACAGCGTGAAGTCAGCTAAAACTGATAGGGAAAGTGGTGAACAGCACAAAGACTTAAAGCAAGATACTTGATTGCAGACCAAAGTAGTTATTTTGTGCAGAATGGGCTTGTTTAGTTTGTTTTGTATAATACCTCAAAGGAATGCAAATGAAGACAATGTCTCATTTAAGGAATATAAGATTTCTTTAATTAATTTAATTTGTTTGTTTGTTTGTTGCTTGTTTGGTTGTGGTTTGTTGTTGTTGTTGTTGTTGTTGTTGTTGTTGTTGTTGTTGTTGTTTTAAGAAGAAGAAGAACTGATGCAGTTTTCTCAAGCTTGACTAGCACTATGGATGTGGTAACCAGCCTGGAAAACTGATCCCATTTGGTTCCTTTAATGAAGAGCCAAACTAAACCTACTCAGAATTTCTTGAATGAAATATTAACATATTGGGGCTTTTTTAGGAGGACCAAGAGGGAACAAGGGGATTACAGGAATAGAAAAATTAACTTTTTCTGTGTTACCTTTTTCTTATTAGAAAATTAGAAAAGATTAGAAATTAAGAATTGACAACCAGATTTTAAGAGAAGCCTGAAGACGTACTGAAGTATTTATAGAGTGATGGAATCATTTGGATTGTAAGACATCTTAAAGAACATTGTTTTCCAATGTCCTACCATTGGGACACCTTGCACCAGACCAGGTTGCTTCAAGTCCTGTCCACCCTGGCCTTGGACACTTACAAGGATGTGACAGCCACAATTTTTCTGGATAACCTGTTCCAGGGCCTCTCCATCCTCACAGAGGAGAATTGTTTCCTAATACGGAATGTAAACCCACCATGTTGTCTTGTTTTGTGCAGAGTATGGCAAAAAAATGCCAAAGTTTTCATGTACCATTAAATAGGAGCAAAAAACCTTTCCAGGACCATAAACCCTGTGTCACCTTTCTCACCATGGCATCAGAGTCTGCTGTGGCTATCACAAATTATCTATTTGAGATGTGTTCTCATCAGAAAACCCCTTGCAGACACAGGTCCTAACCTCAGTGTAGGGATAAATCTATCCTGCAAAGATTCATCCAGCTAAGAAGTACAACTTTGCATATTACAGAGTTCTTCAGACTGAGCTAAATAGCTCTTCAGGAATTTACCAAATATCTCTAAATATTTATCAAAACTGTGGTTTTGTTTTGAAAATAATTGTTGTTACAAAAGTGATGAAGTTTTCCCAAGTCAAAGATTAAAATCAGGTCTCAGAAAATCACAGTGACCTAGATAATAGTTGAGATGTCAGGATATGAAGAAAGGAGATGGAAAAAACAGTTATAGGACATTGATTTCAATGTTGTTGTTTTTTTTTTTCCTCCCTAGACACCAAGAAATCAAACAAATCAAATTTTTATCCTGCATCAGAACAAAAAATAATTCCAAAACAATCTCTCTTTTTTTTTTTTTTTTTTTTTTTTTTTTTTTTTTTTTTTTTTTTTTTCTTTTTTAATAAAGGAAAATACTGTTTTCTGAGCAGACTTAATGAGCTGTCATAGTACAAATAAATAATATGGTCATGAGATTTTCTTCACAATGTTGTGAAAATAGAATGTTTATATCAAATTAAAAAGCATCTTAAGTTTTGAGGAATACTACTTCATTCAGTAAGTTTCTGAGAATATGCATGACATAAATGAAGAAAGAGTTTTTTCCTATGGAAAAAAAAAAAAAAAGTCCTTTATCCAAAAGAGTCTTAGAACAAATGATCTGTTTTAAGTTTGTAGTAGAATGAGTCAGGATAATCAGTTGTCTCTAATAAGGGTGGCTTTATTACACTTAAACCTAGATAATGATTCCAAACTGAGTTTACCCATCTATGGGTGTTTTCTAAAAAAATCCCACGGATTTAGCACTGTGCTATGTGAAATGGCAAAAAAAACCCCCACATATTTTGCTTTTAGAATTATATTCTGCTCAATTACAATTCACACTCCACTCAGAAAGACTGACTTTGGTTTGCTTTTGATTTCAAGAAGCTGGTTAGTGGTGCTTGCATTCATCAAATTGATGGCATAATGTGAGAAGACTCAGACATCCTTTTTAACCACATAACAACTTTCTATTACTGAAAACTGAATCTTCTAAAGGCTGAGAGAAGAGAACTTAGAATGAAGAATTTAACTGGCAAAAGGAAAAATAAATCGCACGTCAGTGGAACAACAACCACAACATTAATAAAACAGAATAGAAAAAGACCACAGGCTGAATTACATAGCAAGAATTAATTAGAAACAATAAAAATCCTCAAAATATCCATGAATAGGGAAAAATGGCATGTAACATATTCAAACCTTCAAAAATCTTTATTTTTAGACTTTTTTTCATCAATTTTGAGAGACTCAGACATAAAAAATTTTGTAATTAAGTTACTGAGGTAGCAATCAGGAAATTTCAATTTATTTATTGGCTCTGGTAGATATTCTATACAATTTGGGAAAATGCCTTGGATATTGGGATTTGAAGATCCTGATGACAGAACAAAGGCAGAAATATTTCTCTCTCCACCCCTTAGATTCAATCATGTTTCTCTAGTTTATGTTCATTAGGCAAATAATGTAATTATAAAAAGATGATTCAATACTTCCATGACCAAATATGGGAATAGAATCTAGCCAAGTTCTGGCTACTGTATTAATAAGTATTATTTATACAGAAGGAAAAAAAAAATTACTGGAGAAAGCAAAATGTATCTTATGTGCATGTGAAGGCTGGCATGTTTAATCTTTAGAAATGTCAAGGCTTACTACTTTCCAGCCCAGTTGTGTTCTGAGCTGTGTGTATTGCCCAACATATAAAATTTCTGCTGTTGGAGGCAACAGGCTTAGTGTTGAACTGGTCACCCAGAGTCTCAGGACTCTTTCAGGTTGTATTGACTAGACAGGATCTCAGCATGATTTACCTATTTTAAAAAGACTTTTGGTAAGTGGTTACTGCCTAAATTGCTTCAGCTCAGCTGTTTTAATATTTTACAAGGTGAAGTTCTGACAACCTCTGAAATCACTAAGTAACAAACATTAATCCTTTATGTTAATTGGTGCTGAGGAAAGTTAATGAACAATTTCAGCTAATAGTCATTTTAAGGTGATTTAAATTTTGTAATAACCAATAAATTAAAAGAAAGAAGAAAACGTATAAAACTTACAAAAGCTTCCAAAAGAAAACACAAAACAAAACCAAATTTGTCATTACAGTTTACTATTTTATTAAGAATTTTACTATTTGGCAATCCCATGAACTCGCATTATTCAGAAAAATGGTTGATTTTACAGAAATATTTGAGTGTAAACTAAGGAATGGGTTAGAAATTAACATTTGTGTGTGTCAGTCTTAAATTCATTATGAAATGGAAATATATCAGGCAATCTCATTGAAATAACAACCGCTGTATTTTGGTAAGACTAGGCTTGAGCTAAAATAATTATAAATACTTATCAGCACCTACTCAATGTTATCTATTTTGGCCACAGCAATATTTTTAGTGTAAGACTGGGAAGACTAGGAAACAAATCTTCTTTGAGACTTGTCCAGATATAGAAGTTATAAGAATCTGAGTTGACCAGCCTGGATTTACAACAGCAAGGTTGTGCCTAGTGGTCTAGAACATCTTTATGGTGAGAGGACTGGCCTGGTAGATGATGGAGAGCAGTAGAAATAGTTTAACTTAACTTTAGTGAATATTTTGGGCCATTTTCTTACAGCAGTAGGAAAATCAGGGGGAAAAAATATGAATTTACATTAAAAACCTGCCCATGCTCTAACCTTGACATTGATTCTCCCCAACACCTCTGAGCAAGTATCACAAGAGAAGACCTCCAGAGGTCACTTTCAGACTGAATTACTGTACTATTTCATGAGTTCACCATCCTCCCTACATTCAGTAGAATGGATGTTTAAACACCCCTTGAGGAAAACTAAGTCTCAAATGGCTTTGAGTCTAGCAAAAATTTGGAGATCATTCCAATGAAGAAATTGATTTGCATGGCAAGAAATTAATTTCCAATTCAGCATTGCAGCACATCCATAGATCCACATCCCTAAGTAATTATACAAAGCTTATTTCCCTTCTCCCTTCAGGAAATTAATGCATGACTCCTAACAGCCGAACAATAAAAGCAGTTTCTATGTGAACACTGATTCTTACTTGCTTGGGAACACAGAGTCACCTTCTAGAGTCCAGCTGTCTCAATTTCAAGAACAGAGATTTGTTTTGTCTTGTTTTTCCCATCTTCAGTAAAATACAAATTTGGCAGAAATAATAAGATCCAAATGCTCATGAGTAAATGGCAGCTTAAATAAAGACAGTTGTGCAGTAATTGTTTCTGTGTTTCGAGTTGCTTCCATTTCAAGCTTTGTCATTGACTTTATCAGTATATTTTCTCTGTTGGCTAAGATATTGGTTGGACATGCCAAGAAAAATACTTTAGAATTTTGTAGTCTAAGCAGTTCACAGTCCTCTGTTACCTGCACTATTTTTCAAGTATTTTCTTATGTCCCTCTTTGCTGAATAAGAAAACTGAATTCTGTGCTCATACTCAATATTTTCTTTCCGAATACTCTGAGCGAAGGCTTTCTAACATTGATATAGACTAAGGGAGAGAAAAGTATACCAAGAACATCTGTTAAAAAGCTGTGATTTGTAAGGCAAAATTTTATTTCTGACAATGCGGTTTGACCAGAATACTCTTTAGCCACAACTTTGTTAAAGCTGTGCAATAATACAATTAATTGAAAAGTCCTAGTGAGTTCAGCAGACCAGATTCTTGAAACACGTAAGTTTCAGGGGAAGGATAATGCAACAGAGGGCAATAGAGTCACCCAGAAATCCTTGTGTGCAGATGAACAAAACTATTGTGAGTGATGAGGGCTTATATTGCATGGTGACAAGAGCTGGGACTCACCCCTACTTTTAGCTGTCTTGAAGTTAAGTGTGCAATTTAAGCTATTCCCTTAGACTGTCCATAGTTAATGGAGAAATATAGCTAAGACATATCACTTTCTCTAGATCTTCCTCTTAAACATCCATCATAAAATGAGCTTAACTACCCTCCAGAGGCAACAATCCCCCACAGCTGGCTATAGAAGGAGCCCAGTTGTCTAGCTCAGACTGAGGATGTGATCTCTCCTGGGATACTATTTTACCGTTCTGTTGGATGAATAGATATCAAAACAAAAGAAAACATCATTGCTTTCAGATGAGGGGAAAAAAAAAAAAAAAAAAAAAGACTGTTCTGTAATTTAGGTCTGACTATGGGTTTGTTAGTTGTTTTCTCCTTGTTTCCCTTTTTTCCAATGATAAAAGTGTTTTAAGGAAATTAAAATGTAGCTTGAATGTTTATTGAGATTGAGCCTATGTCACCTCTGAAGTTGAGTTTCTACATTTTTCTTGTCCTGTATTGTTGCATTACTTACCTTGTGTTGTCTTCATGCTGTTCTGCACAAATCAAAGAAACATCTTTAACAGTTAGCCAGAAAACCCATTTTCCTATCATTCTGTGCAGTTTCTTAACTTGCCAAGAGGAGAATGAAAATTTATTTGAACAGAGAAATGCGAAAGCGTGGTTTAGAACTCCACTGCAGGTTACATTTCTCTTCAACGTAATAGGCAAATAAAGCTCCTTTCCTTGTCCAGAACCCCCTTTTTATTTTATTTTGTTTTTTTTTAATATTAAAATCGGTATTTAAAATCAATGATCTTTCAAAGTAATCACAGGAGATGAGATATTGCTTTATCTCATTCCTGATGCCAGAATTAGGAACCCAGGCTTCCTCTTTTGAGGATAAACTGGAACAGACTCAAACTGACTTGCAGAAACACTGTTGCTTAACCTCCTAATTTAACAGATTGTAGCGATTAGGCACAAATTTCTTTTTGGAAAGGATTTTAAAACAACTACCACTACTCCTTTACCATTCTCCTGCTGTGAATTATCCAATCAGATGAGAAAAAAAGTAGAGTGGATGTTAATTCTATCACATTTTCTGGAGTTTCAAATAGTAGTATGCGTTAAACTGTAGTGACTCATGCTTATTCCAAAGGGATTAAACTGATCTTCATTTCTGAATGGACAGAAGATATCTCTGCCTACACCTTTCAGATGTCTCAAGGGAGAGTAAGTTGGCTAAAAATGTATTACTGATTTCCCCTCAAAAAAGATTTAGTAATGTAAGCAACAGACAGAAAACACTACTGGACCTAAATAATTTTGAAGTCTACCAAAAATGTGTCCATCCTAATGATCTTGCACTTCTCACTTTTCTTAACCATCCACTTCCTGGAATTCTGTAATTGCGAATCATGTGAGATACGTATAAATTCTGACATCTTGGAGAAATCCATTTTGTGTAATGCATACACAACCCTTTTTTTTTTTTTTTTTTTTTTTTTTTTTTTTTTTTTTTTTTTCCTTTTTCTTGGAACCGTTTAAACCTGCTCTGGACTGAAAACCCAGGGGAGCACTGGGGGCTGCACCTGCGTCTCACCGGGGCCTGGACCTCGGCATTTTCCAGCAGCGCCGGAGGGACTGGGACTGATGAGAGGCTGAGAGAGAGCCGAGCTCCACCCACGGCAAGGACTTTCTCAATTTGCCATCTCACTTCAGAAGAAGTTTACTGTTTCATATTATTCATTCTTTATACTTGCATGCACTTTATTTGTTTAGTAAAATAGTTTTTTCCACTTTTCTCCAAAGAGGGTTTTTTTTTTCAGAGTAGCTGGAGAGAGGAGGCACTTGGGTTTGCTTCCCAGAGAGACCCTATTCAAGGGTTTTCTCCCAAATTTGTCCCCAAACCAGGACACCACCTTTAGCTCAGGAGAAGGCCACAGACATTTTAAGGGCCTGACAGTGCAGGATCTCAGGTCTCATCCAGCCTTCTGCTGACTTAAGGAGGTCATAGGTTGTTTTAACCCAGATGTTTTTTGTGTTTTGTCCAAGTGGCTATTACCCAGACTGTTTTTGTTTAGTTTTGAGCATGCTATATGCAATAGAAGTCTAAGAAATCTCTGTAATCACTGAGCAGAAAATTATATTCTTTGTGCTAATGGGCTGGGGAAGATTAGTTCAAATTTTAGCTGGATACAAAGGGAAAAAAGTAAACATGTGTGTGATAAAATGTAGAAAAAATATGTTTGCACCAAGGGGATCCTAGAAAATCAGATTCAAAGAACTACTGCCCATCAGATGTGTGTTCCTCTCAGTGGAAGACTTGTGACATGGAAGAGCCATTGACAGTTTTATCCTCCTTTCCAGTCCTTCTTCTCAGGGAAATGTGCTATTGTGGACTGCAGTACCCAGAAGAATAAAGGAAAGTTAAGCATAAGACCAGAAAAACAAACAAACAAACAAACAAACAAACAAACAAACAAAAAACAAACAAAAAACCCAACAACAACAACAACAACAACAACAACAACAACAAAAAAACAAAAAACACCAACCCACCTAAAACCAGCAAAACCCCACACTAAACCATCTCTAAAATACTTAAACACTTTCAGGTGCCTTTGAGGAAATCCACTTGAAAAAAAGATGTTATTTGGGAAATGTAGAGCACAGGCTGTAATCCACCAGCTTTGTGTCTCTATGCATCTTCATGAACTGGTCACATCAGTAATGACACTTTTACTGAGTCACAGCTTGGTTTGTTGTATTCCATTCTGTCTTCATGATGTCACAGAATGAGAAGACTTAAACATATACAATAATAAATATATGTAGTTAAAAACTTAAAAGTGCAAATGGAATCCCAAGATATACAAATTTCTCTGAGGCATTACAGCTATAATTTCTGGATTATTTTCTCTGCTGTTTATTTATTTTTACTATTAATATCTAAAATTGAATATTCTATTTTCTTTAAGAATTTCCTCTATCTACCACACCTTATAAGCTTATTGTATTCATCAACATCCTACCACATCCAGCTTTCTGAAAACAATGTGATTTCTTCCTTTTCTTCTTACAGAATCTTTCACTGGTTGGAAAGAACCCTCCATAATTAAATATATATAGGCTGATATTCAGTCTACATATTTCTGTGTTTAATTTAATGCCATTAATTGTAAATCAGTCTGTTGTAGTGCATTAATTTGGTTTATATTGTATTTCACTTTTATATTGGGTTTTGTAATGGTTTCTTCTGTATCACCCTTTTCCCTTGGAAAATGTATGGCGAGGTTTGTCCCTGCTCCCCTGCGCTGCCCATCCTCCCACACTGGAATGGATTTCAACTCTGTTCCACTCCCACCTTATCCCTGATTGGGTAGTGGCTTGTCCCTGCCTCTAGCCCCGTCCCCCCTGGGGAAAAGCCCTGGGACCACCTGGGGATCTCTATCTGGCTCTGTGATGGAGACTGGACTGAGCTCTGGACTCTGTGGGGGCAGGGCCCCAGAATAAAGCCATGACACTCCCTGGACTAAGAGCAGACTCTTTCCTTTTGCCATTGATAGATGCCTGCTCTCCCTAAAGAAAAATGTTTGGAGCCTCCCTGGGATCTTTGGCACCCTGAGAAGGAAAATTCCTTCTGGCGTGGTTTCTCTCTCAAGCTAGTGGAGGGAAAAACGGAGCACAGGCTCTGATGGAGAGAGAGAGCCGCTACATCAGTCCTTTTGGAATGATCAAAATAAAACTTGTCCTTTTCTATTGTTTACTTCCTTGAATGTCTCACAAACAAACCCTATCTTCTGAAATCTGTCATTTGGTTTTTGAGCTTTTTAGTTTTTGAGCTACATAGAAGAAGGCCTTGTGGATCCAGGGTTGATCACCTGAGACTTATCCTCTATTTGTTCTTTTTAGTGAGTAGCAGTGCAGAATTGCATTCCAGATTTGATCAAAGGCATCTAGTATCTTACTCGGTCAAAGGGTTCTCATTCATATTTTACAGTTTCAAAAACAGCATTGACCCAGCAATCAATATGAGATGTTAAGATGGTATTTTTTTTTTTCTACTGTCCTTACCTATAGTTGCTTGAAGGGAACTTTTATTTATAAGCTGTCACCAAGGCAACTTTTTATTTTTTTTTTTTTTATAATTAGGCCAGTAGTTATGATGATTCAATCCTAATGTTAATTTGGTTAAAAGTTTAAGTTACTGTAGACTGTGGAAGATGAGTTTAGACATAAACCAGTCAGGTGAAGTAAATCAAAGAAAGACAAAGGCAATTACAATTCACAAGCATTGGCGCAAAAAATGCAGAGATGAAAAGCTCAAGTATAAATTTCAAGAACATTTTCAGTAGTATTCAAGGTATCCCATGGCATTTGAACCTCTGAACTATTTACCTTCTCTCATCAGACACATTTTAGCTTTGTTATAATAGAGTAATAGTTGCTTTTTCACACCCAGGAAATTCTCCATCTCACAGAGCCACCAGTCTGCCACATAAGTATACACTAGCAGAGAGTATTTTCAATAATAATAGTAGTAGTAGTAAAACACATAATTTGTTAAATGTTTTGTTCATTTTTGTCTTTGCTTTCCCTTGAGAAACATGATTTTTTGGTTTAGAGACCTACTATCCTATTTATTGTGATGAGTGTAAAGGGCAGAAATTTTACATTGAAAAAACTCTGAATGCCTCAGGATATTTTTAGGGAATACAGAAGTTATATATTGAAGGTTCTAATTTTGAGAATTTTTATTTGGAGAACCTCCCTCTGCTTTTCACTGACATCTAAAGTGAATGATGCAGTTCCTGCATTCAACTCCTATGTATAAGTAATGAAATATTTACTGGGCCAGATTGAATACACAGCTGTATTCTCATAGCCCTGGGGCTAGAGCACTCACAGAAGGGGAAGCAGACACCTTTTGCCAGGCTGAGCCAGGTACAGGAATTTCAAACCAGGTTTCTTGCACCTAAGCCTTCAGTTTTATGATTCCCTTCTGAGTGTCCTAACACTTCCTTTTTTGTCTCCCTCTCCTTCAAACATAAAAACTCAGGAACCCTGAAGGGACAATTTTAATATTTTTGATACTTTAAATACTCAGACAAAACATTCACGTTTGAATTAAATAGTGTTCAGTTGTGTAGTGGGCACATTTTATGAACCACAGATAAATCCTTGAGGCATTCTTCGCTTCTTTCCCATTCCCAAACTTGTGCTCTACCGATATCTTCCTGAAGAGAGTCATAATGTTGGTGGATAACCTATTGGGCAGTGCCACTGGACACCTTATGAGGAAGAATGTATCAGCATGTATGGCTAGAGAGTTAATGCTAATAAATGTTTACTGGCACATAAAAACAGGGCAACTTTGATTGAGCAAGATGGTTGGGAACTTTTGATTCACTTTCCTTGAATTTTTTTTTTTTTTTTTTTTGTTTTGTTTTTGTTTTTGTTTTTGTTTTTTTTTTGTTTTTAGACAAAGTTGCACATAGGTAAATCACTTCACTGTTGAAACTGGGGATAAGTTTTAATATCTGACTGGTAGAGGCTCAGGTGTTACAATCATTTATGATGGTAGTAGTATGGGGAGAAAAAAGGAGAAAAAATAACAGCTTTATTCTCCAAAAGGCTTTTGGAATGCAGCTTTTATCCTGCATCAGTGTTGCTGCCATCTACTGAAGAAAACAGGACATTCCAATTCAGGAAAACCAGTAATTCAGCAGAGTACCTCTGCCTCTGCATTTGATTCCTTGAATTACAAATCTTATCGCAGATGCAGCATGTGTGAAGTTAACTGAGTGTGCACTAGTAGCCACTCACTTCTTGTTAAGCCAGCCCAGCTAGCACTTCCTTAAAGGTACTGTTATGCTGTCACCAAGCAAAGCTCAACAGGTGATAGCCTCGTCATCTGCCTCTGGGAGAATCTGAAATTACAGAAGTTTATTGCATTTCATTTATCATGTCGTGCTTGTTAACATGCTGTTTTATAGGCCCATTGCTCTGCAGTGTAACAATTCTAGTGTGCAAACTCTATGCTTTTAGTTTAATTTGCAACAGATATGATATAAAGATAAATGAGACAGTGCTTTTTACCCACCAAATGGAATTGTCCTCAGCAGTTTGCTAG
This sequence comes from Tachycineta bicolor, assembly GCA_025960845.1. Lineage (NCBI taxonomy): Eukaryota > Metazoa > Chordata > Aves > Passeriformes > Hirundinidae > Tachycineta > Tachycineta bicolor. The sequence goes on from JANEHK010000032.1 coordinate 7,944,910, forward strand.
CCATCAATCACAACAGGAATGGAAGACCTTCTGGAACATACATTAAGAACACCTTATTTGCAAAGGCAAAAATGAAGTAAAGGGAAATCATTATATATAATCTCTCTGTATAAGAGGTTACTATACAGAGATTTCATACCCCAGAAAATTATGATGGAGACAAAACCAGATTCGATGAACATGTATGTTTGCATCATATCTCTTAAAAGGGCACATTTGTTTAGTTGTGATTTGACACAGTTTGACAAAGGCCCAGACTGATTTTAGCAAAATGTTGGCACTTGCATGAGGCCTTTAATGATCTTCCAACTATCCCCTTATTTGAGGTGCTTCACTGGGGTGAAGCAGTCTGGGGTCTGAAATTTCAATAAATGAATATTTCTATGAGAACACAAAATGACACAGAAGAAGGGAGTCAGAAAACTTCATACAGGCCAGGATAACTCTGTCCATAGGTGTGACATATTTCTCTATGTCAACAGGTCACTTTTGACTTGTGAAAAGCTTTAACTTTTTTCACCTGTATTAAAGGCTGTGTTTTCTCAGACTGCCTGTTATAGAATCTTAGGAAAGCTTGTCTGGCAAGAATCTTTAAAGGTCATCCCTTCCAACCGTCCCTGCAGTAAGCCAGGCCATCTTCTGCTAGACAGGGACGTTCAGAGTAACCTTGAATGTTTCCAGGGATGGGGTATCCATCATCCTTCTGGGTAACCTGTTCAAGCATCTCACTATCCTCATCATAAAAATCTTCTTATATCTCATATGAATTTACTATCTTCAAATTTAAAATTTTTACTCCTTACCCTAATGCAGTAGTCCATAATAAAAACTTGTCCCCATCTTACTTAAAAGCCTCCATTAAGTACTGAATGGCAGTTCTAAGGTTTCCCAAATGCCTTCTCCACTCCGGACAACTGTCTCACCTTTTCCTCATAGGAGAGGTGCACCAGCTCTCCTCTCAATTCAGTGGCCTCCTCTGGACTTTCTCCAGCAGGTCCCTGTCCTTCCTGTGCTGGAACCCCAGAGCTGGCTGCAGAGCTCCAGGTGGGTCTCACCAGAGCAGAGCAGAGGGGCAGAATCCCCTCCCTCCCCTGCTGCCCACGGGGCTCTGGGTACAGCCCAGGACACGTTTGGCTCTCTGGACTGTGAGTGCCATGGCTGGGGCATGTCCAGCCTCTCACCCAGCAGTACCCCCAAGTCCTTCTGGGCAGGGCTGCTGTACATCCCTCAGCCTGGATTCATGCCCTGATTCCACTTCAGCACCTTGTGTTTGGTATTGCTAAACCTCATGAGATCCCCATGGACAATTATTCCAGCTGGTCCAGGTTTTCCTGGATCAAATCCCAACCTTCAAGTCTGTCAACAGCACTTTGGTGTCATCTGCAAACTTAACTGAGTGTGCTCTCAGTTCCTTTGTCTAGTGCATTAGTGAAGACACTAAACACTGCTGATGTTAACTGTCCGCCCAAAGGATAACCTCTTTTCATAGACCACCATCCCTTTTCAGGACTACTTCCCTCTGGACATGACTATCCAACCAACTGCTTATCCAACAAATTCTGCATCTATCAAATCTGTGTCTTTCTATTTTAGAGAGAGTGAGGTTGTGGAGCACTATGTCCCAAAGGCATTGCAGCATTCGATAAAGTTTACAGCTGTAAGCCTTCCCTTGTCCACTGATGTAGCCACCCTGTCATGGATGATATGGATGGCAAGATCACTCTTCCTGTTTCAGCTGAGTTCTTCAGAGAAAGATGTGTCCTGTTGTAAAAAAGCCACACCTAAGGTCATGTTGGCCATACTTTGATTTCCTACCTTTTGCTCACATGATGTTTCAATGCAAGAATTGTTTTAGTTCTACACAGAACTTTTAATTGCATTTAAAGAAAGATGTTTTTATTTCATGAACAGAAAGAGTAAAGCTCATTCTTTTTCAGTTAATGGACCATAATATATATTCAGCTTAATTTATTGATAAACTTTGGATAAGAATGAATATAACTTTTTTAATAGGAAGTGCTCTGTAATTATTTTTTAAGTTAGATGTTATATAAAGATAAATCCTAATAGCATAGCTGCATTGTGTTAGATAACACATTTTATTTGCAGGTTAAATGCTTAACCTTTAAGAACTTTCAGAAAATAGTTGTTAAATATGTTTTTTAATACATTTAATACTGTTATTGTTGTTGGTTGTGTTACTGTCTTTGTAATTACTATTATTATGACTGTCAGAAATATTTCCTTTCCTTTCTTACAAATATTCCACACCTTGACTTTCCCCCCTTCAAATAGGAAACAAGGAATATAATGATTAAATTAAAATTATAATTAACTCAGATCAATACATGTGTTTATTTTGCATTCCTATCCTTACACTAACTTGAATTCTTCAACAAGGGAAAATCTTAAAAAAAACCCCCAAAAACAAATAAACAAACAAAAAACACAAGCAGAAAATCTCTTCCCTTTACAATAATTTGAAAGGAGCTATCAAAAAAGTATACACATCCAAGATTAAAAGGAGAACAAAGAAACAAAGAAAATAAAAAAAATTAAAAGATTAAAAAAAAAAAAAAAAAAAAAAAGAAGAGGAAATATTTTTAATGGAGTATGAGTGAGTGGGACAAGACAGTTGACAAAGAGGAAGGCTGTCTCACCACATCTCAAGATCACCCATAATTTATATGTGATCTATGATGCACCAATTTTAGTTTCCAGATGCTCATTTTAAAATTCAGGCAAGAGAAAGAAAAAGGTCCTCAAAACACAGCTTCAATAACCTACATAAAATAGTTTGTTCTGTCCAAGTATCCACATGCATGCCCTGAAAATGAAAGCATACAAACCAACACTAGGAAGGAAAAAAAAAAAAAAAAAAAAAAAGAAACCACTAAAGCTGACACAATATAGGAAAGGTTCTCCACTTGCTTAATTTGACCATTTTAATGGAGCATGTTGTGTTTGTATTCTGGCTGTTTATGTGAGAAACTAATGAAGCTGTTTTTTCCCTTTAGGGGGCTGGAGGGATCTGGGGAGTCGTTGTGAGGTTCGCACTCAACCTAGTGGTCTGTTCAGCCAGAGAAGCTGCTGGGTGACACCCATGAGTCCTGCTGTGCAGCAAGGCTCTGCCCAACTGCATTTCTGAAGGGACACGTGTGTTTTATCTATGCAACAGCTGTTCCATTACCTCCCTTAAAATGACTCCATAAAACAAAGAACCTTTTCCCAATTTATTTTACTTGTTCTCACTGAACAGCTTATCTGGGGTTTGCTCCAAAGCCTGTGGAATTCAATGGAGAGACTTTTCATTAACTTTTTAGAGCAGGCATCAGATTAATTAGTGAAAAAGTCTGTGGATTATTTCTTGTTTTCTCTGACAAAGTCCCTTGTTTTCCTCAGCACAGGGCCTACTACATCCTCTATTTCAGATAGAATTAAAAATCAAAGAGGAAATTTCAAAGGTTCAGAGCTTTTGCCCTCTTCATGTATATGTTGTAGTTCTTTTCCAAAGTTTAGTCCAATACTTCTGTGTGCTGAATGAGGTTAAAAATCCTGAAGCAGTACTTAACTTTACGGGTTTTTTTCTACCTGTGTAAATATTTTCTGAGATTCCACCTGAGATTAGTTAAAAGCATGAGAGAAACTAATTTGAGGATCAAAATGGATCAGACAAAAGATCATTTAGATGTGATTTTTTTTTTAATCTAAATCTATGTATTCAGGAAAAAGTTATTTCGAATTAAATCAAAGGTTTTAATAAGATGAAAATAGTTTATTCTGTCAGTTCTACAACAAAAAGCATAACTTCTTCATTTCATGAGTGTAGTGGTTTCACATTCACTAAATTCTGGTTGCCAAATTAGTATACTGGTCTTAGAGTTTATTCTCTTTTTGTGGGAGAAAGATTAGGAGAAAGAGAAAACAGGCTCAAGCTTAAAAATAATCAAATTTTATTATTTTATTAACACACACTAAAAGAATGGAAAAAGAAAGTTGAAAAGTTGTGACAAAAACTAAAACAAATCAGAATTAAACTCAAAAAAACACTCTTCCCTCCCCCTACAAACTGTTAACTTTCCTACAAACAACATGGAGACAAAATCTGTGTTTTTCAGTCAGTTTCACCATTTGAAAATAGTCTTTCATCTATTCTTTAGGAGAGTCTCTCTTAGAGTCATAGATCCCACTGATAACCCAGAACAGTTTTTTAACTGTCACAAAAAAAGCTGCCCAGGGAAACCTGCTTTCATGACCCCTCCCATTAGTAGGTTCCCAAGCTACTTATGGGTCATGGGTCTTAGACTTTTGCATATTGGTGTGTCACCTTTCAAAGATGAGAAACTCAAAAGCAAAGGATTCTTCATCTCAAGCTACAGAGGTATCTCCTCACTTCTTCATTGGCATAGGGGGCTTCTCATCTCTATCTCTGTTCAAGCTTCTTATGGGATTAATATCACTTAGTCCATCACAAACACCTTTGTTCAAGTCCACACACAAATCTAAACAATCATCTCTCCAAATGCTTACCTTCCCATGATTTAAAGGGATGATCTAAATATAGAGTTCATTTCCATGGCTCAATAACAATGGAATGGCAAACTCACAATCCCCTGAGCCAACAGTCTTTTTACTCTTGCTCCACTGACTTCATGCTGTGTCTTCTCTATGTTCATTCAGGGCCCTTCTTTTCTCTCTCAGGGAAGGGTTAAATCTTGGAAGCTTCATGTTGCCAGGAGAGGGTTAAATCTGCCCAGAGTCTTTTCTTTCTCGCTGCAGCTCATGGTGTTATGATTTTCAAGGCCACGCTGGTGAGACAGGGGAAAGAACTCATGCAGAAAGATCAGAGATCAGAGGCCCCAGGCAGTCCAGAATCAACAAAAAGCCAAAATCCAGGCAGGATCATAAATGCCTTTTTGTCCCGCCCCTCAGTGTAAATCGGGGCGGGCCCCGGCCCAGCCAGGCCCGTAGCTGGTATCGGGCCCGGCCGGCAGAGCCCGCCCGTTCCCCTTGCTGGCAGCAGCCGGGCCCGGGGGCACAGCCCGGCCGGGGCCGCTCCTCTGGGCCCGGCTCAGCCCGGCCCCGGCCGCCCAGACATGGCAGAGGGGGCCCGGCTGACCCCCAGCTGCCGCACAGTGTTACCTCTCTCTCTGGCCAAAGGGAAAAGAGGCTGACCTGCAGGAAATCAGGGTTTTATATATGGGTACTGCCCAAAGTCGCAATTGACATTCTCAGTGGTCAAAGCAGATGCCAATATCCCAAAATGGCCTTCTGATAGGTCCCTGTCCTTTCTGAAGCAATTCTTCCATAACTAAAAAAACCAAACTGTGCCAACCCATGACAATGAGAAATCTTTCCTTAATAAAACAGCTTATGACTCCAGTTTTATTTTTGGAACAGAAATATATTTAATTTTTTTTTTTAAATGAAATAACAGATATAATTGCCGTCTCAGTTGCTAATAACAATTATCTTTTTTATTATTATTATTTCTGGAGTAGCGGACTGTTGGAAAGGTCAGTATTTGAAGTCAAATTATAGGCTGCACTTGTTTCTCAACTATTTGTCTCATGGTATCAGACCAGAGAGACGTCAAGATGCTAAAAATTCTTTGAAATGTCAATTTCCAGGGGCTGGAAGACCAGTTTTATTGTTTGTTTTATTGGTAAGGAAGAGGAAAGCTAAACAGCTGCTACTTAGGCTGTTTGTGAGCAAACAAAGGAAAGATAATATGAAAAAAAAAAAAAAAA
>JANEHK010000032.1:7954308-7980338 GCA_025960845.1 Tachycineta bicolor
TTTTTTTTTTTTTTTTTTTTTTTTTTTTTTTTTTTTTTTTTTGCTTTGTTTTGTTTTGTTTTGTTTTTATTAGAGATCTTGAATTTGAATAAGAAAGAAATAAAGAAATTTGTATACTTACAATTGTAACATAATTGTAGCTGAAAATTAAATACTCAAATATAAATATATTATCAAAGTCCAATAGATAAACAAACACCAATAGGTAGTTTTTGTTCCAATAGGTAAATGAACACCAATAGGTAGTTTTTGTGTTTGTTTTCTTTCTTTTTTTTAATATTTAAGAAAATAATTTTCAAGATATTTTTGGAGGGTAGATTGCAGTTTAGAAGAAGTTAAAACCACTGGAATGATTGTAGCAGAAAAAAAATTCTGAACATACATTAAAATGCATATGTAAAATCTGTCATTTCCTTTAAATTTTCTTCTTCAAATAACTTAATGATTTTTACATTATAAGAAATATAAGGCATTATGAGGGACATTTCAATATTATTATTTCATATGATTCACATAATTCAAACTTTTAATTTTTATTCAAATAAAAATGAAGTAGTCTAAGGTCAATTATTTAACTTTTTTAATGAAAGAAAATAAAAATCTTCTGGTTTTGTTTGTTCTTGCATGTACTTCTTTACTGTTCCTGAGAAAATATTTGATGTATTTCTGATAGATTTTGAAAAGAGAAAAAGTTATTTTACCTTACTTCTACACATCCTTTCTAATATCCCAGTCCCAACAAAGAACTGAACTATCAATGAACTTTGCAGTTCTAAATTATTCATTCAGCTTTTAAAAGCAACAACTAAAAACAGAAACAAGAACAAAAAAAGTATTTAAACAAAACAAAACAAAACAAACAAAAAACAAAACAACCAAAACAACCAAAAATGGCATCCTAGACAGGAATATGATTTTACTGTAAAAGTATGAACTGTGAGACTGGGAAAAAAACAAAACAAAACAAACCAAAACAAAACAAAACAAAACAAACAAACAAAAAAAAAAAAACCAAAAAAAAACAAAAAAAACCAAACCCCCACAAGTATCACTGAAGTGAAATTGTGAGTATCTTCTCCTGGACTGGCTATGATTTTCAGTGTTGAAAAGTGCACTGCCCTGCATCTGCTTGTTTCAGATGATGAAACATGGTTTCAACTTCATTTCTTTTTAGGAGCTGAAAGTTGAGGTAGAAACCATGTGCTGTGCAGTGTTGACAATATTGAAGAGTTTCTGCTAATGAAGATTCTGTGTGAAGGGAAAAAGAGTAATGAATTATACTTTCCATGTTGTATGTCTCTACATTAATAGCTAGCTGCTGTGTCTGTGTTTATGAATGCAGCCAAAGATCATTATTGAACAGTCCTGGAGCATAAAATTTCCACCTGTCCTGACAGAAGGAAATTACTTTCTATTTTATGCTATTCAATTGAACAGACTGTTCAGGAGAAGAAATTCCCCCAAACCAAGAGAAACAGAATGTAACTGTATCCAGAAGGACTGTACGTCTCCTCAAATATAAAACCAGTCATTTCCATAAAATAATATTTGGGAGATTTAAACCCACAAAAGTTAGGAAATATGGCATAAAAGCTGCTATTCACTCTGTAATTCATTTCTCTATGTCAAAAAGAAGACATGATGTTATTTGCCATACATGTGGCTATAACATAACCTGGTGAGCTGAGGTTAGACCTGCATGGGCAAACTCCTTAATTTTGTGGATTTAAATCAGACTTATAATGCTGGCATAACATTGAACAGTGTCCTTGATGTACTATTTGGTTTGATGTGCGAATCTGTATCTATGAGTTGTTGCTATGGGAAGATGTTGTTAATTTCTACTGAGATAGTGAAAAGGATTCTGTTTGCATATTTAAAAATATACACAGATGGAAGATGTAAATACACAAGCACACAGAAATGTATATGTATTGACATAGTCATCTATGTCTATTTTACATTTTAATTTACATAAATTGTCCATAAGAAGAAATAGTGCCTAACTGGGTTATTGACACATCTTATAAACCAGAAAGAAACAAAAGTATTGGGTGGGGGGGGGGTGGGGTTTTTTGTTTGTTTGTTTGTTTTTGGGTTTTTTTTTGTTGTTGGTTGGTTGGTTGGTTGGTTGGTTTGGTTTGGTTTGGGTTTTTTTTTTTTTGCTGTTTTGTTTCATTCTTTCTTTTTCCTTTCAAAGACTGGGCCGTGCATTGTCTAGATGGGAGCTCATTAAGAGTGAACTGTAAGTGAGGTAGTAAAGTACTCTCTTTACACTTTTTTTCCCCCTTTTCAGCCACAGGAAAGGCTTTATAAAACACTCAGAATATTGGCTGCTGAGGGCTTTTGACAATCAAGTTCCATCTGCTCAGTATTGTGCAAGACGAAATATACACACATAGTCCAAGCCTTGGAGAGTGTATAATATGATCTGATCCAGGTAGGTGCTTCCCTGACTATCCATTTGACACATGCAGTGACCAGATCTGGGCATAGAAATCCAGTATTTGCATGAATTTCCTGGCATATGTTACGATAAGGATTCAGAAACTCTTGAGCACACCACTACTGAATTTTTTCACTGATTTCTGCACCAGACAAGCCTCTCCTAATGCTAAAGGAGCAGTCAGTGTATAACAGATAAATAAATACTTCTAAAGAACGCCATACAAATATATGAGCAGTTAATTGCAATTAAAATTGGTAGAAATGGATTTAATGCAGTTTTAGGGCTTAAGACTTATTTTTAATTTAAAACTTATAATGCATATAAACATGTACTTTGTAAAACCTTCTGCATCCATCATGTTGGAATTCAAACTGAAGCACTTTCCTTCCCTTTATATGTGTTCAGAGAAGGGTCTAATGACTTTACCTTCTATTATCTTGAGTGGAAATATCCTGGCCACCATCCAACTGAAGGGTTGCAACCAACATTTCAGGTAGAATGTTTTATTCTATTGATACAGTTTCCATGCTGCCTTTTTTTTTTTTTTTTTTTTTTTTTTTTTTTAACCTATCTTTGGAAAAATATGTGTGCAGCAGGGTCTCACAAAACATAGTGATAAAAATCCCACAACTTGGTTTTCATTATGTTTTCCAGCAATGCTGATGGTTGCAGTGTTAGCCTTGTGAATACCAAAATACATGACGCCTGGTAACGCTGGTGTCATTAAATAACACTTACATTAAGACTCACTGTATTATTTTACTGCCCATCATAAATCTGAGCATTATGAAATAGAAATCTAATGTCGTAAATTTTTCCCACTGAAGATAAACTGTTAAAGACAGGTTGTCTTCATCACTCTACAAACACAAAGAGGACTTTTCCAACACACCAGCTGATGGCATGCACCTAAAACCAGATTCCTTTATAGTAAATAAATATGCAAAAAATATAAAAGCAAAAACATCTTCCCAGAAGGGCCACTATCCTTTCAAGTTTCAGCACAAGGCTAAAGATAACAACTTGCAAGAGTTAAAAAAAAGCATCTAGATTTGAGTCTTCACAGATCATTGAAAGGTTGAGATTTGCAGATATCTCTGGAGGTCATCTGGTCCAAACCTCCTGACATCTAGAGCTGGTTACATGCCGCAGTGATGTCTCAATATAAACTATGGACTTTTTTTCTGTAATACATTAATTTCCTCCAATGAAATTAGTAACAGTAACAAACCTTTTGCTGGATATCCCTGGGTTCTTGCCTAAATGTGGAAAACAAGGAAATTTCCAGTGATGTGTATAAAATTCTGACATAATGCATAATTTATGTAGCCAAACTCCTATGCAACCTCTGACTGCAACCAGTATAGTCTGTCACTCTGCTCTAATCTTAGTTATTCTGTTCAAGTATTTATTAGCACTGTAAGTAAGGGATATTGGGGAATGAGAAGGCTAAGCTCTAAGTGATGTACTTTCTTGACTAATTTAAGAATGTATGTAGGATTTAGATGAAATAGAATTTTTGTGCTGATTCTTCTCACAGTGCTGTACCTCCTCAGTTGACAATATGAGGATACGCCACTGCCAATATCTAGCATTGTAACTTTGTTCACCGTGTCTCTATTGTCTCTTTCTCCTCCCTATTCCCCAGAAGAAAATGACTAACAATAATTTCAGCAGTGTTTCCAAATAACCATGACAAACTTTCTCCTTTGTTAATTAAGCTTAGTGAAGAGAGATACTTTGAGAGCAAAGGAAAATGTTCCCACTCTTTTTCTTTATGATCACTCTTAACTTTGTACTGCCAACAAGCTGGTCAGAAAGTAAAGTATATTCTCCCTAAGACTTGAACATGAAGTACTGACTTGGGTTACTTTTTTGTCTTCCCTTCACACCCTCTTCCACTTCCCCAACCCTCCATGATTAAAAGAGATGTTTATTTCCAGTGTTGTTTAAAAATGGGCAAGATTCATGGGGATAAAATTTTGTTAAGAAATATAACAGCCTTTGACCAAACATTTAATGAAAAAGCTTTTTCTGTGTAAGCAGAATGTTATACAGATAGCTACACAGCTGGACAAATAGACACTTTTTAATTTTCATTTAATAAATCAATGAAAACATTATTTCAGTTGGAGGTCTTGGACTTCAGATAACCATAATTGGAGTAGATTAATTATATTTAATGAGACTATGTCAGTTTACACTTGCTGTGGATCAGCTCCACATTTTCTTCCTTTAAAAAAAAAATAAAAATTGAACTAATTTTGTGCTTAAAAGATGACTGGATTTTTTGAAATTTATTACTGAGGAATGAAGAAATTTCCTGCTAATGACAATGTAAAATGAAAGTGCTAAGGTGGACAAATCAGCAAAGTGAGATTTTGCAATGAGATCATTTATTCTGAGAGTGTTTTTAACCCTACTGATAACCTGTTTGACTGCTGATTTTTAAAAAAGAAGAATCTCACCATGTATAGCTATTTAGATTTTCATTATATAGTCTAATCTTGTAGTTTGTGCTAAAACATCATGCAAATATTGCCATTCTGCCAATATACAAATTCTTCACTATCATGATTTCTCCTTGTAACAGTCTTCCTTGATCTGATTAATAAAATTCTTCCCAGATTGTGATAACAATGTAGAAAGTCTTGCTCTAGAGAGACACCATCAATTTATCTCCAAAATAGACAAAAAAATGAAATGCTTCTAGGTGATATTTCCACCTCTCAGTATTAATGAGATACACAGCTCTGTTTCTGAATCATTCCTATTGTCAGGAAATAATGTCAGACATCCAGACTGACATTCAGGAAAGTGTGAAAGGCTATACTTAACTATAAATATATCTGATTTAACTGAAATTTAGTTTTATTTCTAGTACTTCTCAAGATCTCTTTTGGACTAGAACACCAAATTCTGCCAGGGTTTCAGAAATAAAACACAATGCAAAAACCTTAAAACTTAACATGGAGTAGTGTGATATAATGTAATGGAACATAACATAACATAACATAACATAACATAACATAACATAACATAACATAACATAACATATTATAATGTAGGGCAAACCCTATAGTTTCCTGTTCAGGGAACAGTATTTTCCTGAGTTAAAAATTCTCTTCACTCCAAATGAAAGGATTTTATACCAACCATTATGAAGCAAGGACATAGAGTGAATAGCGGTGCTGCAGAATAGCTAACTTTAGCTCTAACAATGGCCTTTAAGCCATCTACTCAGGTGCTTTTTGTGACTTGATGTTATTAAAGTTTTTGTATCCATCTCTTGTTAAACTTTTGAAGGCCCAGACACTCAGAGGTTTCCTGACACAGGCTATGCAGGTACTTGTTTAAAGTTCAATAATCTTATAAAAATAAAACTCACCAACACCTTAAAAAATCTAATTTATATCTGGTTAGGGATCTTAATCTTAAGTAAGGATCAAGTGTTTCTTTTATCACCATTGATGTAGTCCACAGCTAACACTGTCAATGGTCAAATGTCATAAGTGCAATTACTGAAGTTAAAAGACCCATTTTTTTCTACCTTCTTGCCCTTTGACAAGTTAGTAATTCAGGCTGGCCATCACAATGGTGCTTGAATTTTCCAAGTGATTTCTAATTTTGGAAATGTCCATTTTGACTCTGTTCAGCGATGTCTATTTTTTCTTTAATTTCAAAAGTTCTGAGCAATAATTCATAGAGAAATTGAGTGTTGTGGGTGCTACGCATCTAAGGTACAGGTCAAAAGCTCAAACTGGACATGATGCTGTGGAACCAGCTCTCAGTCAGCCTGCTTTAGGATTGGATAAAATGATTTCCTAAAGTTCTTTTCAGCCTTAACATTCTGTGCTTCTATAACCTGTAATAAGTACTGAAACAAATATTGAAATATTTTACAAAGTTAAATCCAAAGTGAAGATTTCTGAATCCAGCCTAAATGACTCAGAAGCAGTAAGCAGAAAGCAGAAAGCAGAAAGCAGAAAGAAATTTTTGTGCAGAAATCTGTGTTTTTCTGAGGCATATGGTGAAAAATAAGGGACCTGCCTCAGAAAATGCCTAACAGAGATTTTAAACCATTGGGTAATAGGCCGATTGATTGCACAGGAGAAAAGGAATGTTTCCCTGTTTTATGCATGCCATTCAAGAGCATAGATATTAAAATACCTTAACATTTCTACATTAGTGAAGAATAAATAGTGAGCAACTATAATTAATAACTATTAAAGCTGTTTGACTGATCATATCTTCTGGCTTGCAAAATCTTTTATGTGCAGGTGTATGCATTAATGAAATCCATTAAATTCATATATTTCAACAGATAGTAATTTACAATCTTTTATAAGATCTGTCATGAAACACAGTCAGAGATATAGGATTGTCTCAGTGTATTACATAGCAAATTTACTCCCCTTTCCTCTGAAATGACTTGACTTTAGAGACTAAATATGAATGTCAATGCATTGGACAGCCACATTAGGTATACTTTTTGCTCTACCATTGCCTGGGAATATGTGGAATAAACCTTTAATCACTGGCAAATCTGACAACAAGAGTGAACAATTTTCAGAGTGGCTGGAGGAAAAAGTGTGTGGGAATTCTATCTCTTTCACTTCATACAGAAAAAGACATTGAGCATGTAATCCTAATTTATGAATTGTAATGGTTCTTCTATGAGTTGCTAACTATTCTTTTTTGCTTTTATTTGTTATTGTGTTTTTTTCCTCTTGCTATTTTCATAGAACTTAAGAAGATGAAGACACAAGCCACTGGTTTAACATTCCACATCAAATTCAGAGAACTCTTCAACCCTGCATAGGTATGAATATTAGTCATCAATGTCAATAATAAAGGCTATGGGGTTTGTTTATTTGTTTGTTGTCTTTGTTTTTTTGTGGGTTTTTGTTGTTGTTGTTGTTGTTTTGGGTTTGTTGGGGTTTTTTTTGTTTTTTTTTTTTTTGTCTTGGAGAAACACAAGCCTGTATTTCGGTATGTGAAATAAAAAAGGGAAATACAGACTGATTAGAACAGAAAGTAATAAGAAGAAAAAATCTTATGCCTGGGCTTTAATGAGTTAGTGGAAGATTATAGGTAAACTATATCAGCTCTTAAAATATTACTGACAAATCTCTAAGGGAGGCTTTTGTCCTGCTTGTCTATTTAACAGCACATTGAGATTATCATAATTAAGTATAGACAGTCAACATATTAAATGGATTAGTATCTGCTGTATATACAACCTTTCTATAGTTATCTAATTATACATTTATTATGGAGGAGCTATAATGCTATCACACAAAATGTGAACTTTCACCTTTTTTTAATGAATGAATTCACAGTCTAGAAAGCTCTGCCATACTTCAGTTACTAAATATGACAGGTCATTAGCCTTTGAAAATCCCAACTTTGTATCCATCATCAAAACTCCATCATCCATGATGGAGTTTGTATCCATCATAAAAATGTAGACCATCAAGCTAAAGTGCAGAAGAAAACAGAAAACCTCTTGGTCACTGTTGTACCTTGCCGAATTCCAAATGGGTAACCTGGGACCCATTTTGTCTGTAAGATTTTTGTCTACAGCTTACTGCCATGGAATCATTGGTAGTGGTGACCATATTATTTTGGTTTTGAAGGAAAATGAAGGCATAGATATGATTGAACCAAAGGGGAAATGGCATTGAAGTGGAGTAATTTGATGGAAGGGACAGAGAAGTAAGACAAAACAGCTCAAAAATATAGACATAAAAATAGTGTATGAGAAGGTGTTGTCCTTCTATTTTATAGATTTTTATGGAGGACAGAAAGAAAGACAAAGCTATGTAAGATGTACAAAATTTGATACATTTCAGAACAAAGTAAAAAAAAAAAATCAAGAAGTTGTGGGCAATGAGTCATGAGGAAAGATAAAAAGGAATAAATCTGCATTGCTTGGCTAGAGCAGACTAACAGGAAAACTTTCTTTAAAAATAAAGAAATGGGTTTTTTAATTTGTATGCATAGGTTTCTAAGGATATACAATGAAAGGGAACTTCTGAGATGCTTTCAGGTAAGCTACAAAAAAAAAAAAATATTTAATGAATCATTGAAATTATCACCGTAAGTTAGAAAGCATGGTGTTATGCAACAAGGAGTTATGGGACAGGAAGATCTCCTTACAACAGAGTAAAGCAGGACTGTAAAGAAAATCTAAGGGCATGACAAAAGCTCCTGGCTCGGCTAACAAATGTGTACAAAAGTGGATATTTCCATGCTGTTAGTTATGATTTGGAAGACCCTGATGGTTATCCTGCGGTTGAGGATGTTACTCAAATTAGTTTTGTGCAACTAAAGCGCATGATGATTTCATTTAATTTTCTTTTTTCAACACAGGTAATGTGAAAAAAAGGACCAGCCAAAATAGCATGACCATCTGGACACAATATATTTAATCAATACTGATATTGCTCTTATATGTATGTGTGTATGCCCATATACATGCCTGCATATATATATGCCCACGAGACTAGATGACCTCCAATGGCAAAAGTAAGAGTCTGGCTTCCGATGGGATTTTACAGCTTTTAGTCTCAAGTCCTGCTGTGCTTAGCTGAACTCTCCCGAGGCTCACGGGTATGAGAGTGCGCTGGCCCCTCCTCTGCCATGGCTTTTCCCCCAGGGGCAGAGCCCAGAGGCAGGGAACAGAGGCACCACCCAGTCAGGGAGAAGAGGGAGGGAACAGACTTTACATTTCAGTGTGGGGGATGGGCACTGCTGGGCAAGGACAGATCACATGATACATAGAAAAAACATTACAAATCTGATGAAATATAAACCCAATCAATGCATTGCAACACATGCCTATATATAAATAACATCATCAAAGAGCTGAGATCTTGGGATTCCCGAAGTTGCCCTTCATCCACAGTTTCTGCTGCAAGAACAGCTGTTGGCTTCAACTAAAACAAAGGGTTTAAAAATTTCTTTCAAACAAAAAGGCACAAGATGGGTGATTGTGCAGGCCACTGATTGGTTTCCCTCCGAGATTCACAAGTCCATATTTGAGCAGAAACACTTATTGGTGTGCCTGATTGAGGTAAGCGATAGAAGAAAACCAAGAGTAAAATGTGTGAGAGAGAAGTTCTGATTTTCCCACATTTCCATCCTTTCACTTCCTTCTATACCACAAGTGCCTGGGATTTTGAGAGATGCTTTAAATAAGAGACTCAGTCTTCAGGGTGAGCAGTGACGAGTTGGGAAGAGCTGTAACTGTGAAAATAGGAGTGAAGTGCAGTTGTAACTTTGGACTGATGTTGAGAGCTGCCTTAAAAGAAGCTTGTTAATGTAAAACTAATAAATGTGGGAGTTGCTCAAGAGGAAACCAAGCTCTGGAGCTGTGAGACATTTTGACAGATAATTAGCAGACCACAGAGAAAGGAAAACCATAATCACAAATAGAGCTAGATAAATCAAAATGTTTTACCAAATATTTTCCTTGACCTATCAGGGGCATCCACAAGAATTAGCAAGGACAAAATCAGGTCCATAATTCTTAAATGATGGATGATTAATTCAACACTATATGAGTCAATGACTACAAAATACATAAATCTGGTCATAGCTGCTGCATTTTGCCTTCTTTGTAAGGACTGTGAGGCATTGCTAAGTGACACATTATACCTATGAAACCTATTAGTTTCTGTGGTACTGTGTGGGTTTGTTTATCTGGTCATACAGATTTCTGGTAGTCTCACTGATTGCACGTGGACCTGTCCATTACATGATTGACCAATAGCAGTTAATTCCATACAAGCTGATATTAAACAGATCATAAAATCATAGAGTGGTTTGGGTTGAAAAGGACATTAAAGATCATTCATTTCCAACCCTATTCTATGGGCAGAGACACCTTCCACTATCCCACATTACTCCAAGGCCCATCCAACCTGGCCTTGATCATTTTCAGGGACGGCGCAGCCACAGCTTCTCTAGGCAATGTGTGCCAGGGCCCTCACCACCCTCACATTAGAGATTTACTTCTCAATACCTATCTAAACCTCCCCTCTTTCAGTATCAGATCAGGATAATCTAAATCTACTCTCTTTCTTTATCAACAAATGTTAATGCCTTACTGCTTTTATTAAAATATTTTTTGCAGTGTCCTGCTGAGAGTCTTCTTTCTTTCTCTCTTTTTTCTATTTTCTTGGATGTATTTCTCAGCTGTCAGATCTTATATTTTTACCTCGTCTGGACTCTCCAAGGTCCCTTATTCTTGGATTTGCATTTGTATCTATTCAGTCTGCTAAATCTTCAGAAATGATTGTTTAGAAGACACAAGATAAAATACAAGGAAGAGACATTTTTGTTTTCACCACTTTTTTCCAGTCTGCTTCACTTTGCAGATGGCCTGTAACATAAAATATTTTAGTTTTCCAAGCCCTTTAATTAATGCACTGGTATTCAGTGATGCTTATGACAGAAAATTTTGCATTTAGAGTCACCTGTAGCACATATGTGGTCTAAATTTACCTCCATCAGAATTTCTTTTGTAAATTAAAGGCTATTCAAATCCTGAATGTGACAGAAAGGAACTCCCTCCTTCTTCACCTAAACTGTCAAAAGTTTCATGTGTCTTTGTCTTAAGACATTGATGATAATGAATGTCCTTGTCTGAATCAAGACACCAACACTGTTGTTTCTGAAATAAGTATCACTTTCACAAAGAAATCTTACCTCTCTCTTTAAACATAACAATAGAAAACAGTGATCCTTTCCCTTCCCACCCAGCTCTCCACAATGATATTTGAATTATGCTACTGCCAGAACATGAACAAGCAGGGCTTGAATCATACAAGGAAACTCATTAAATGAGTCCTTCTGTGAATATTTTTGGGGAGAGATTGTTTTGTTTGGGGTGTTTTTGTCTAGTTAGTTTTTTCAGCAGGACCTAGAAACTTAATTTTCTCCTGTATTCTTTTCCAGGTTTTTGATTTTCACCTCTTTCATAATCATCCCTAAATATATTGGTACATTTCAGAAGAACACTCAGCTTTTGGACACTTGTGAAACCATACAAAACAAGGTCATAGTAAGGAGGTTTTGAAGAGGCCGTATCTTATTCACCAGCATCCTTGAGGCTCACACACTAGTTCAAACTTTTTTCACAGAAACATTAGAGTCACCATGATGTACTAGAAAAAAACTTCATCTGTCTTAGTATCCAGCACGACTGGATTATCTCTGATGGGAGTAAAAGGACCAAACCTGTACTCTACATAACTTCCCTTGTATATGCTGCACCTTTCAACAACCTGCACATCAAGATTTTCCTGAGATGGAGGTGGTCTTTATTTCTTTTCCTTGGATCTATGCAACTTCAGACCTCTTTGCCCATAATCCTGTGCAAAGCAGAAGTAGAATGTCATCATTTTGATCAGGCTGCATTTTCTAATGCAAATGATAACCTCAGAGATAAGAAAATGACAAAAGAGGCATTCAGTCTGAACATGCTCATTGCTATGATTACACTTCTGCTAAGCGTATAGAATACTGAAATTATTAAGGTAGGAAAAGAGCTCTAAGATCAAGTCCAATCATTAACCCAGCATCATGAATTTACCATTTAAAAATATTCTCAAGTGCTGAGTTTACTTGTTTTTTTAATATTTCTGGGGATGATGATTCCAATGCATCCATGGGTAGCCTATCCATCCTCTCTATGAAAAAAATACTTATACAACCTGAACCTGCTCTAGCACAACTTGACGTTCTGTCCTCTTATTCTGTCCCTTGTTCCCTTAAAGTAGAGCCAAACTCCCCTGGCTGCCCCCTCCTGTCAGGGAGTTTTGCAGAGACAGACGTTTCCCCTGAGCCTCCTTTTCTCCAGGCTGAGCACCTCCAGCTCCCTTAGCCTCTCCTCATCCAACTGGTGTTTCCGAGCCTCCTCCATTACCATTCTCTGATATGCTCCAGCACCTCCATATCTTTCTTGTCATGAGGGCCCAAAACTGAAAACCATATTCAAGGTGCAGCCTTACCAGTGCAAAATATGTCCTACAAACAGTTTCATGTTAAAATTTTGGAAGGGAGCAGAGTATATAGCAGAAGGTGGTATGGGGTTTTTTGTTTGGTTGGTTGATTGTTTTTTGTTTGTTTGTTTTATTTTTACCTTTAAATGTAAAATGCAGTTTTAGATCTCTGCAAAACTCTAGCAAGAATTTCCTGTATGCAAGCCAGAGACAATATTTGTAGTACTTCTGTTTATCTGTGTGTCTCCCAGCAGACCTGTTTATGAGTCTTCTTCTGTGCACATCTTTGTGTGTATCAGTCTGCTACTCTTCCTTCTGCCTCTCTCTCTTTCTTTTGTTATGTATGTACTGTCTCCTTCCCAAATCCCTTATGCTTATTTTCCAGACGCATTTATTTATGTTCCCTCGCTAATTGAAAATCTCATATTTGAAGTTATTATTCTGATTGATGTCTGTCATTTTGATCAAGCAGTTGCTCACAGATACTTTGTTAGAACAATTTTGCTTGTTAGTTTATCACCATCCATCTCCCTGCTGACCTTCTGTGATGTTAGTTAGCAAAACCATTAAATATCTCCTGCCAACAGAGAGGCAATTCGACATCATCTCACGTGTACATGGCTGTAGCTACAACAGCAAAGCCCTGGACATTCAGCTGTGTAGGCAGGTTCCATCTCTGACTGTAATGGGGACTTCCTAGGCAGTGGAACAGGAGAAATTTTTTGTCATGGTATAATAATGTAGTTGTTCCTCCTTACAGTTACATGCTTTGTGCACCTAACTACGGAACGTGCTTGTGTACTCTACCATGGTTATGCTCAACACCTGGAAGCTCAACTCTTCAATCCAACACAAAATTTTATGTCTTTTGAGGGAATAAATTTAATAAAAACAGCAGAAAAATTAAAACACCTAGAATTAAGTCCACTAAAATCTCAGATTCACATTTTTAGCATTCAGATTTTCAAAGCTGCTGCACTACAAACTCATGAGTATTTCTGACAGAGAAGCTCCCTTGGCATCTAAAGTTCTGCTCTGAGCATGCCAAGAAGTCTGGTCTTGACAGAGTGAGATATCTATTTTATGTTTAAATCCTCCCGAGATTCACAAAACATATATGTCTCTGCCTGTCTTGTGTGAAGAACTTGCTCCCAGAGTTATACATTGATATGTATTAAGTATTTATTGGAACAGGGACCAATGTGTTCATCTCCCACATGACTACCCAACCCAACAGGCAAAAGAATCTTGCTTATTCATTCTTTCTGTCTGGCTTGATGAATATTTAATTTTATCTTCCAAACTGGAATAACTTCAAGAAAGAAACTCAAAGAATATGTACCCAAGAATACCCAATAACACAATAATTAGAAATATCTCCCAAGAAGGCACATGAACTCAAGATCATGTGCCAAAGAGGTAAAACTGTCCTTTGCACCCCACTGCTGTGTAGTAAAAGAAAACATTGTTTTCCATCACATAGTGCTTGCAGGTCAGCCATATAAATATGTTTCAAGAACACTCTGAGAATCTATCAGGAATTTTTGGCCTGAGTATTTTATGGGAATGTTCTTTTAAATCTATGAAGGTCATTTATACAGCAATATTTCATTCAAACTGGCCCTTACAAATAAATTATTAAGATCATGAAGGGGTTATTGAACCCAGAGCTTTTCTTCCTGTATTTAAAGCCCAGCCTTCTGAGTGAGTTTTTTAGCCCCCTCAAAGAAATCCACAGAACTGGTGTTTGTGCTTACTTGTAATTAATAAGATTGGCTTGAATTATTGGCTTGAATCCTTCAAGCAGAAAGGAATTAAATTTGAGTCTCCCAGTCTTTTGATCTTAGAGCTTCCCTGCAGGTCATGTATCTACTTTGCTCACCTTTTATTTATGAAGAACATACTTTTAGGAGTGGATTGTGGTTCTAAATCCTGAGTGAAGGGTAGAAGTCCCCTGTAACCCTTAGGAAAGTGCCTTAGGATTTCAGAAATACAAGTTCCATCTTCCTCTCTATTTCAAGTGGTCACATTTGGTCAGAAATATGTATGTTAACTCTAGGGTAATTCTCTTCATCTTACTGCTGCCATGGATCTTATTATGCAAGGTTGTTTAGTTCACAGTCTCAAAGAAAACTCTGAGAGATGAAGGGAAAAAAAAAATTTAAAAAGGCTGAATGAAATAGCAAATGGTAACATAATGCAAAAAGTGAAGACATTAGGAATGAAAGATTATTCTGGGAATACTTCTTCACTGGTTTATGACATTTAGTTGAATGCTAATAAAGACACCAGATGTAATATACCTAGTAGTAGGCAGTGTAATGTAGTAAAAAATTTAAGGTATTTAGTTTATCTATGCACTACAGGGTAGAAACGTATCTCTCAGTTCGTGAGTTTTTTACGTTTTCTTGAAAAACCAAAGCTTCCCAGAAATTATGGGAGAGAAGCATTCCTTATGTACTTTTGTACTCCTCATCTGTATTCCACTTAGTAACATATAAAGAGATGTTCAGCAATATATGGGATGTAGAATCCATACTTCCACTATTGATACAGGAAACAACAGGATTTTGCACTTATCACCAGCAGGTATAGGTATGTAGAAAAAAACTTGTCTCCTTTCTAAAATAATGACTTCAGAGGCTCAGAGTTTTCTGTTGCAGAGGTGGTGTAGCAACGTAGTGTGTTCATATTAATCCTCTGTGTTTTATTGAAAAAAACTTCATCTCTTTTATTGTAATAGTAAGATTGTCTTGAGTTTTAAGTTCACACTGACTGGTCTTTAATCATCTTGATTCATATTTTGGTTTTGAGTATAGAATTTTTCTTTTTTTAAAAAAGTAAGAATAAATTTAAAAAAAATACACGCAAGAAAAAGATGGAACAGATCTCAAATAGGTAAGATAAGTACATATAATTTAGGATATTACTGTTTGGTTGGTTGTATTCTTTTGGGGGCTGATTTAGTTTTATATTGGTCAAAATTCAATCTAAGGCATATTTCAAGACATAGAGCCCCATGCCTACTTCTTTGGGATCTATACTTTTAGTTCAGAAAAGGCACTTTGATTGTATATGAGGTATTTTATAATTGTGTACTGCTAAAGACATGAGAGTTATGCTCAGGTACTGCAATGTGGTTTCACTGGAGATAACTTTTGGTGGTAGTAACCTCAATATCCAATAACCATGTAACCTTCACAATCAGGGGAGAAGAAACCTTGAAAGATTAAATCCCAGGTTGGATTTACCCCTTGTCACAATATCTTGACTTGTCTTTATATATTTGATATTGAAAACAGAAAATCTTGTAAAAGGGCAATCAGATAATCTTACTGGCAAAATAAAAAACACAGTATTGTTTTTCTTCCACAACCTTATATTGCTTTTGTGACATCATTCTGTCCAAACCTATGACTAATGAAACACAAATAATATGCTATATATAAATAATATGTTATACTTAAATTCCACATAAATTATTGAATCATATAAGTGTTGATAGTATTTGCAGTTGTTTTTAACTGGAAACAAACACTTGGAGTGATTAACTCCACGTCTCCTCCTTTCTTTTTATTATTTTTCATGGTAGTTACAGACAGAGCTTTTAAGCTAGTCAGGGGAAAGTATATTATTTCCATCCCCCTTTTAAATACTCTATAAAGAACTCTATCGTTCATAATAGCTTTGTTTACTGCGTAGTACAGCATGTTCTAATTATCACCTCAGCCTCACTAACCATACGGTTTACATTCTCATACTCATCAGTTATTTTTATGCCCCCTGCAGAAATGAAGAGAACATTAATAAGAATAATTTTTTCAGCATATCATTTTGGGTAAAATTATAAGAAAAAATGCACAGAGAGACTCAGCCTTGATTTAGAGTCTTATAAGAATAATTTAATAATTTTCTCTTTTTCTTTTTTTTTTCTTTTTATTTTTTTCTTTCTTTCTTTCCTTCCTTCCTTCCTTCTTTCCTTCCATTTTGTTTAGCTAAGTAAGAGTAAAAAAATTGATTAATATTTATGTTTGGATATGTTTACTATGAATAATCTGTCTGCAAACATACAACAAATTCAATTTTCTCCAGTGTGTTACCCTCATTGTAAGGCGTAATTGACCTTCACCAGAAACCAGTGGTATCACATGCTCCAATGTTCAGATGTATAAACACTGCCCAGAGTAAAGTTATTTAATAACCTGGCTCCAAAGGTGGCAGAAGATGAAGGTAAGTTATAATAAGTAACTGAGGGAAACAAAACAAAACAAAATAAAACAAAACCAAAAACAACAACAAAAAAAGAAGCCTATTTTGATTATTTTTAGTACCCCTATCCACCTGACATTTTACTTAAGAAATCAAATAGACAATGTTTATCATCTTGTCTTTATTACTCATTATCCTAAACACACAAAGAACTCAGGTACTTCCCCCAGTGGTCTGGATTCCTTGGTAACAGCTGCAAATATTATTTCCATGTCTAATATCAAAGAAAAGCATTGTTACAGAAAAGAAGAAGAAAAAAGCCTACCTCCAAACAGTGGAACTCAAGTGCCCTTTGTCAGTCAGGCTTCTTGATATACCTCTCTGAAATATCTGGGGAAAAAAAGTACACCAGATTCCAAATATATTTACAGTGTTAGGGAAAACAAAACAAAACAAAATAAAACAGAAACCAAACCCCCCAAAAACCAAAACCAAAACAGTACACACACACACACACACACACACAAAAAAAAAAACAAACAAACAACAAAAACAAAACCAAAACAAAACAAAACAAACAAAAAAAACCTAAAAACAACAACAACAACAACAAAAAAAACAAACCCCAAAAAAAACCCACCAACAACAAAAAAAAACCACCACCAAAACAAACCAACCAACCAACCAAAAAAACATCTGGAAGTAAGCTGAACAAAAAATATTTCATTCTGTACAACATTTATCATTTGTAGCTTAAGAAAGACTACAAAATTAACACCATAAACCTACCAAAGAAAGAGGAAAAAAAAAGTCAAGCTTGCTGATGACTTGCTCATTAATAGAAAATAGAATTGTTTCCATGTTAGCAAACTTCAGGTAATTTTAAACAATTTTCTTTGTCTTCATGGAAGAAACCATCGAATTTCACCAATTGTTTTATATTTTAAGTAAATTCAGCTCAAACTGATCCAATTAAAAAATTATTCCTAAGTCTTAAACTAATAAATATGTATTTTCTGCATTTTAGTGGATTTTTTTCTTCTTTTTTAATATAAATTATAATTCTAGGAATATTGATTTAGTTTACCATTTTTAATAAAGTGATGTATCCTGTTATAATCTTTTCCATATGTCAGTTTATGAGATATGATCACAAAACTTCCTATTCTTCTTCTTTGAAAGTTAATAATATAACTCTAAAATTATTGTTAAAAACACATTCTATGCCTTTTTTTTTTTTTTTTTTTTTTTAATCAGCTGTATGGGTCTAAGCACAGAAATCAGTATTACTCCTTCACTGTGTCTTCTAAACATCCCCCAAAAAAGTTTATTTCCTCTTGGACTTCCCCCGTGTACCTGCACAGCCTTGTCATTTTTTTTTTTTTTTTTTTCTTTCAAAACCACTTGTATTACTGAATTTTGGTGTAAATGGGACTCCTTTATTGTTTCCTGTGCTAGAATAATAATAATTCTTGCCTCACCACCTATGTGGAGAACATATGTAGAGAACTCACAAGTTTTATGTGTGGCAGCTCTGCTCCAAAGACCTTTCAAATGTGTGATAGTAGCATGGTACTCAACCTAGCCAACACTATATTAAGGGCCAAAAAACATGGATGAAAAGAGGAGTAGTCTGTTATCTGTGTGACTTTTCTTCATTTAATATGATTTTTGTAGAGTTGCAGTCTGTCTTGCACACAAGGAAAAAAAAACAAAACCAACAGATGAACAGTCATTCTGTAGTTCCCTGCAGCATTAAATAGTTAAAGCACATATTTACTTCATAAAATAGCCCTATATTCTGCAGGAAAGACCAAATTCTATCATCTCACTGCTAGAAATAAACTAACTGTGAGATACACCATCTATCCTTTGTTTTTTTATTTTCTTGTTAAATGCTTTTGTGATGAAAAATACGTCATCATTTTTCTTATCCCCACATTGTAAATGCTAAGGCCAATAAATTAATAATTACCCTCATCACATAAACAATGCACATATAAAGAAATTTTGGACAGGAGGAATTTAATTCTCCAGCTGAGAGATGCAATATCACAATACAGAGCCAACTGTCTTAGTTGTTGCTTACACAAAAGAAAGTCTACAATCCTCTAGTCCCACTGATTTTCATGTGCCAGTAATGGAAGTAAACTGATGCACAAGAACATAATGATTAAAAAAAATCAGACACAAAATAACCTTTGATATAAAAGCTTCCTTTCTGAAAACTGTCCATCAACATTATAGTGAATTGGATCTGAAAATAAAAGTATCCCTACAAATTTTATTTCTCCAAATACAAAATTAAAATAGCATTCTTACATTAAATTTTGCAAATAAATTTCAATTGTTTTACTTGAGCAAAAATGATGACATAGCTAACCAAAAAACCTCCAGACAGTACTGAAATCATAATGAAAAGTGAAAATGAATAAAAAACCAAACAACAAAAAAAAAAGCTTTATTTAAAAGGAGAAAGCAGGCAAAGTGTTTATTTAGTATATAAAAGTCTGCATATCATCCTTCCAATCACTCTGTCTGTATGCAAAACCAGTCATATAGAGAGTTTTATTTTCTTCTGTAGAAAAGAATTTAGTTGCTGAGGTCTTTTTCCTTCCTAACTAGCTGTCAGCTGTTACTGTCAGCAGTGATTAAACATAAGCAGGAGTTGTGATTCATCAACAGCAGATAGAATCATCACGGATGTAAAGTATTTTTTGTTCCAAGGTCAGATCTTGCACGAAGCTAGGACAACTTTATGCACCAATCCCTGTGTCTGGTTTATTTATGGTAATTCATTTACTGTCATATCATTACAGAACAAGGGGAAAATTTATATGCAATTGTAGAAATATGTTCAGAAAACATGGGGAAGATGAAGCATATGCGTATGTATGTGTGTCTGTTTTAAGAACAATGTGATATGCTAGATGTATCATTATGCACATACCTTCTAGTGTGAAAATTAAGGCTTTGTATCCATAGAGAACCTGATGTATTTTAAAATACATCATTTAAATCAGCTAAACAGCTAAAAAGCAGTACAGCTTCCCTCTCCTGGGAATTTCTTTGGCATGTTTCTTAACCAGCAAACTCCTCAGAAAACCACTCACCAAATCTTTGTACACGACCTAAAACAACAGGACTCTTACCAGAATCAGCAGCTCTGGATATTTTTTAATACCTGTTTAATAATAATAATTAGAGATAGCTAAAATGAAGTATAAAGAGATTAAGTGACTTGTTGGACTATGCACAGCAAGAAAATAACTAAGTGGAGACTATGTCCTGGGATTCAGCATTTTTAATCCTGTGTCTTATCTAGTAAATTTGTAATTCCAGGGAAGTTGAGAATTGTGCTTGACAAAGCTGACAAAACAACCTGCTCAGCTGATGTAGGGTGAGCAGTGGACATTGTGTACTAGTATTTCTCTGAGGCTCTCCTTGTGGTTTCCCACAAATTCTTTCTGGAGAAGATGATGTGTTGGTGAAGACAAGGAGTCAGTGTGTTGGGTGGGAAAGCGGCAGAGAGGTTACACTCAGAGACTGGTGGTAAACATCTCCTTTTCAAAATGACACCCTGCCACAATTGGGGTCCTCCAGAGGTCGATATTGGGCCCAACACTGTCCACTAGCTTCACAAGTGATGTGGAATATGAGGATTAAGTATACCCTGACTAGGTTTGCCAATGACACCACTCTGAGTAGGGAAGCCAACTCTTTGAAGGGGAGAGACACCCTGCAGGATGACCTGGGTAGGCTGGAAGAGGTGGCTAACAGGAGCCATATGAAATTTGACAAGGTATTGCACATGTGAAAACATAATCCCTGAATGTAGCACAAACTGCGATCTCCCAGGCTGGGAAGCAGCTCTATGGCAAGAAGACTGCAGTCCTGGTGAGCAAGACAAGTGAGAATGAACAGTGTGTTGCAACAGTAAGGAAAGTTGTCAGGATGCTGAGCTGCACCTCCAGCACGGATAAAGTCATTATCCCACACTATTTAGTGCTTGTAAGGCAACCCCTGTAATACTATGTTCAGTTTCAGCCTCTGCTACACAATGAGTATATGGGCAGCTCAGAGAAGGGCAACAAAGATGAACACAGAGCTGGGTTACCTTCCACCTCAAGAAAAGCTGGGAGAGGTTTGTTCCGACCTGGGAAAAAAGGGTTTAGGGGAGGCCTTATCACCATGTTCCAGTTTTTAAAGAGTAGCTACAGAGAAGATGGAGACTCCATTTTAGAAGGATTCACATGGAAAACACGTTAATTGATCCCAGGGAAATTCCAACTGGACACAAAAGAGAGGCTTTTCACAATGAGACCAAACAACCTTTGAAATAATTTCCTCAGGGAAGTGGTGATTTTCCCAACATTAGGCACTTCTAGGATTCAGCTGGACAGGGAAGTGGACCATCTTCTCTATGTCATGCTTTTGCCAAGAAAGTTTGACTAAAATCTTTCAAGTCCCCTTCAACATGGCATTCCATGATTCTATTTATCATACATCATAAGAAAAGTCAGTGTAAGAGTGGGTGAGGCTTTGTCAGACATTGTTTTCTCTTCCAAAGAACCAAGGTTTGCTCATTTGATGCACACAACAGACAGTTGTATAGATACAAAAGTTTACAACAATGAGGGTCATTTTATGTATAATTCATGTGAAAAAAGTAGAGCCATATCTTCAGAGAATATTTTATCAATTAATTTCAACAGTCTCTAATCAGGAATTACTAGAGGAAGTATATGTTCATTTAAAGAACCAAGCAAACAAAACTAAACAAGAGCACCCACCCAATTTGACCTCCCCCCCAAAAAACCCCAAACACAGAAACAATAGAAACAAACCCCAAACAAAACCCAGCAGTCAGAAAAATTTTGGCAGAGGAATATAAAGGGAGCAAAATAAGTCTAATTGAATGATGATATGTTGGATTGAGACAGTATGTTACATTTCCTGATCTCATAGACTTTTCTAGGCTTCAATTCACAAGACTCCTTGAAGAATCTAAGTATAATTATAAGTATTTTGTGGATAATCAAACTGATAAATAGAGTATTGTGACCAGTTTAAATTATGTTGCAACTCTCAGAAGAGACAAACACAGAATTCAGAACCTGAGGTCTTCAATGCCTTTGCAGTTATTACAGCAGAAGTAAAGGGTCAAAAAATAAATAATTCTTTAACAAACTTGTGA
This sequence comes from Tachycineta bicolor, assembly GCA_025960845.1. Classification (NCBI taxonomy): domain Eukaryota; kingdom Metazoa; phylum Chordata; class Aves; order Passeriformes; family Hirundinidae; genus Tachycineta; species Tachycineta bicolor. The sequence continues at coordinate 7,976,174 of JANEHK010000032.1, forward strand.
ATAATGCATACACTCAATTTAATTCTGTTTTATTTCATATCTTTCAAAGAATCTGGAGGAAACTGTTCTGTCAGGCACCTCTGAGTGTCTGTGGTGTAACCCAGTCTACTCAGATAGACACTTGTGGATCTTTCCTGCCATTTGTACACCACAGTAAAAGATGCAGGCTGTCCACTAGGGGCACCTGAAAATAATACCAAACTTCCTGCTTGACCCAGGTGAACAATATTACATCCACTATGCCTTGATTCTCTGTGTATGTAGCACAGGCTTTCTCATTGCTCCAATTATGCAGTCAGTATCTCTTTTGTCAGACTTCCCTTTCACATTCATAAGAATCCTTTTCTCTACTTTCTTACTCTCAGACTTCCTGACTTTCCAACTTCTATTATTCTGAAAACCTGAATTTTCTGTCCTGTTGATAGTGAGTTTTCTACTCTCCAGATTTCAGTCACTTTAGACAGATTTGGCTGGATACTTTTTCCTACAGGTTAGCTATCTCAGAGAATTTCCACTCAAACAGGACCATGTCAAAATGAGCAACCCTTTACAGTCTTTCCGGTGTGTCTGCTCCCAGTGAAAAGCATAAGGATTTAGTTCACCCCATCCCTGAAGACAATCTGCAAAGTAAATAGGATTAATGGGTAGAAGGAGCCACCTGTAGCATTCCATTGACACCGTTCTGAAATCAGCAATGCTCTACACAACATTGTTCAGCCATCCTGAGCTTGCCATAGGCTCACGATCCTGTGAACACATCCCATTCTTCAGTTATCATTGCTCTTGTTCTGCATGTCATTTGACTCTGATGGATACCAGAAGACATATATCAGATCTTCAGCAGTATCCCATTGAGAGTTTCTTGTGGCACTTCAGTCACTTAGGCATGATCTATGCTCTCAACAGTTAAAGCTAATGACTTCAGGAATAATCTTTCATAGGTTTATATTAAATGAGACTAAAGTGCAAGCAGGGTATTAAAGTACTTTGTTATTTGCAGACTGCTTAGAGTAACCTTAAATATGGAGATGATCAAATTTCATGACCTTTTTTTTTTTTTTTTTTTTTTTTTTTTTCCCTTCCTCTTCTGTGTGAAAATCTGTCATGCTTTCATGTTTCATCCAGTCAGGTACACAGGCATCCATAACCAGGGTGTATGTGATTATATAAACAAGCCATATGTTCGGTAGTATGAGTAGCTCTGTCCTTTAAACACTGCATAGAGAACATAGCAGGCTATGTATTCAGACTGCAAAATGGTCCCATTTTCTTACTTTCATTTGATATCTGATTTGTGTTATACTGATATGTGCTTTCAACCAGTGCAGGTGAAACATTTTCTTGGCAAGGAAAAAGAAACAGAGGCATAGATAGTGCCTTTATGGGCCTCTGTGACTGCAGAATTAGTCCTTTCATATTTCAGTTTGATACAGAATTATTCTCTGCTCCTTCTCCAAGCAACAGCAATCTGCACAGTGAAACAGCCACTGTACTGCACACCATTACTGACTGCAAGTCTGCAGAGTTAGGGTCACTTATTTACAGAAAACATCTCTGTGTACAAACACATATGCATGTACATAGACATGTAGAGACATATCACACAGGTGAGAATGATAGCACCATGATTAACTGTGTGGTCTGATAGAATTTAAATTGAAGATTTTTGTGTTAGAATAATCTTCAAGGGAGCTGAAGTCCCATTCACAGTTCATTTTATGGAATACACTAATTTGTTCTTACTTGTCCCACTCCTTATTAAATAATGAACTGATATGATTCCATGAGTAAAGGAAAAATGCAGTTTGTGCTATATTGCAAAATATTTGTGTTTGGTTAATTTTAAATAGAATTTTCTCTGAACCTGTCTGAATGTTTCATATATTAGGAACACTCCAGGCAAGTACAAAGGTGATTGACTCAGAAAAAGGTGATTTACCCAGCGATTTTTCACATGGAGCTCAACAAAATAAAAAAAAAATGAATATTCCATGTATAATGGAATATTCAGTTGTATAATGGAATATTCAGTGCAATGCCAGCACTGTCAACCTTTGCTGCTCCACTGCTTGAATTTTCCCACACCATATTTACAACTTCCTCTCTCTGTGCTCAGGGAACATCTTCATGAATACCTACAAAGCCATGTCACCAGTTCTTTCAAATTCTTCTTTCGCTCTACGCAGCAACTGCTTGTTAGAAATACATCTAAGGTACTTATGCAGCCAATTGCATGTGCCTGTAGAAAGGGTAGTCTCTTCTTTATGTAACCAACTCGTGTCACGTAGAATTATCTCACCTGCATACATCTCCACCTCCTCCCTTTGCCAGCCTCACTTCTGGTCTCTCATTTTACACTTGAATGATAAGCCCCTTTGGGGAAACACCATCTGGCAAGATTTAGGTCTGCCGGATGTACAGTGCTGAAGGACCCAGACCTCAAAGCTTTGTGTGTAACTACATAATAATATCAGTAACAGCAGACTCTTATGTACTCTGGCTCCTTAAGGCTGATACTCTCGCCAGTTTAGGCATCCAAAAACTGCTAATATGGGCTGACATAACAAATTAACAACAAGGGAAGTTCAAAGAAGGGCAATCCAGCCAAAGCCTGCCAAGGATATTAGCATTCATTTTGCAGCCTTGTCTCCAGTTTGTGCAAAGTTGATGGTTGGAGGATGCACTTTCATTAAAAATTAACAGCACTTTTAAATGCTAATCAAAACCACTTGTCCTTTCTACCTCTATTTATCTTGGGGTGGGGAAAAAAGAGAATTAAAAAAAAAAAAAAAAAGCTGGGGGGAGAGAAAAATAACATGTGAAAGAAACGTGACTTTGAACTGCAAAAAATAGTCTCTTACATCTCTCCTTCCCTCCTTCTGTGCAGGACAGATAAGAGCTATGCAGATTGTGTGCCAGGACCTCTGCAGCATGAGGGAAAGCTCAGTTTCTGGAGTTCAGGATGCTCTTTGCAAGAGGAGAAAGCAAGAGGCTGTGAGTCTGGGAGGCAGTGAGAACAGAGGAGGAGGCAGCAGTGTGGTCTTTCCCCTGGAAATATTTTTGTGAGATGTGTGTCATTTCACAGAGAAATAGTAGGTAAGGATGAGGAGAAATATCAGGCCAGAAAACAGGCAAAATAAATCTAGAAATAGTGTGTATTTATAGAATGTGAAATATTGATCGGAACTATTCCTCAGGCACAGGTAATATCTAAGTGGAGTCTAACTGGGAAATATTAACACATTTCTGTTCCAGTTAGAAACATACCAGGAGAAGAAGAAGAAAAAAAAAAGTTTCCCTTTAAGGAAGGAAAAAAAAAAAAAAAAACCCACACAAAAAAAAACAAAACAAAACAAAACAAAAACCCACAAAAACAAACAAAAAAAACCTTTTATCAAATTATTTTTTATCACTCTATCATGTTATTTTTTAACAAAAAAAAATTTTAATTTTTAAGGATACTTATAAACTTTTATTTTCAGAAATTATATACAAATTCACAAAATATATTTTGTTTGTTTCTTTGTTTGGTCAACCTTTCAAACCTTTATCACAAAAAATACTAACTTAAAAAAAAATACTCCAAATAACAAAATATAATGAACTTAAAAATAAGAAGAGACACATCTTTTTTTGAGCAGTTATACTTGGGATGCTCTGGAACAGTTGTGTAACAGTGAAATCCAGGGGAACAGGCAGATGTGCCTGTTCTGTTAATGCAGCAATCATTACAATCAAGGTGTAATCTCATATGTACCCTCAGTGATAAGACCAAATGGTTACTAGATAACAAAAATAAAAAGATAGTGGGATGCATACAAACGCCTACCTATTTCTACGTATTTGTTTCCTTTTATTTGCTAACCAAATCTAAACACAATTTCCTTATCTGACTATCTGTAACTAGACTTTTACCTTTCAATTTTGTTCACAAATCCCTGTTTTTAGTATCTAAAATGAACTGTTTATCTGCATAACTTTAGGCAACAAGCCTGAACAAAAGAATTTCAACTGCTGATTTTCTGCACAACAATATTGTCCATTCAGCTTCAAAGGAGATGTGCCAGTTTGTATTATGCCAGAACCCAGTCCTGTAGTTTGAATGTACCCCTTACTCAGGAACTCAATATAAGGATGTAAATACTTCAGTAATAATCACAAAGAA
>JANEHK010000032.1:7990338-8006839 GCA_025960845.1 Tachycineta bicolor
GAAGGGAAGGGAAGGGAAGGGAAGGTGCGGGAAGGGAAGGGAAGGGAAGGGAAGGGAAGGGAAGGGAAGGGAAGGGAGTAACTAAATATTATAAAAACTCAATCTCTGCTTAAATTTACATTAGGCAATGATTTAGCATTGTTTAATAATGTGTGACCAAGATATATCCACAGATAACCTCTTATTACATAGTTTCATATTGTCTAATTTATATAATTTATTCAATACTAGTCCAGGTTGTTCATTTTGTTGAGATTTTTCTAGGACTAATGCTGGAAAAAATAATCATATTTAAAAAATGGGGAAAAGAAGTCATAATTGTAAACCCCTGATTGGTTATCTCAAAATACAATGTTTCCTTAGGATTCTGCATAGTTAGAAAAAATACTCTAGCATAGCAATATTTATTTTGTGCTGCTTTAAAAGCTGTGCAACATGTCTAATAAAAACTCCTTGCAAAAATATAAAACATTAATTCCAATTTTCTCTAATTAAAATATGCCTATTCCAAAAGGAGTACAATTACTTTGAGCTCTGACTGGTAGGTTACATCATTAATAATCAAGGGTTTTTTCTTTAACACTTATTTGGAGTTGAAATACAGATATCTTGCAGATTAGCTTCTGTCAAAACCAAGGAAATAAATGCAATTTATGTAGTCACATTCTGCTTCCTCTGTGGTCTTTGATCACTTCATTGCATTCATTCTTACTCCAGAAGAACAGGCCTATTATCCTGCCTGAGGATCTATTGCATTTCAGCTCTATCCTCCTTGCATCAAAAGGCTATTAGACTATACAGAAACTTTCCAGAAGGTCTATTTGCACTAAAAGTAGTGCAATAGGAGTATATATCCAAGGAAAAACAGTTGGTGTGGGTGTCCATATGGCCATATGCATTATGAGCAATTCTATCACTCCAGGACCAGTTGCCTCCTGTAGAGTAAACTACTGTTATTTAAAATTGATGCATATAGATTCTGCATAATCTTTGGGTGGCTTTTTTTGTTTGTTTGTTTGTTTGTTTGGTTAGTTTGTTTGTTTGGTTTGGTTTGATTTGGTTTCCTTTCCTCCTAAAGAAATCTCATTAGTGTGCTCTGAATTGCTTGGAGACACCAAATTTGAGATAGGTACTTGGGAGTGATAAAATGATTCATTTCAATGTTGCAGTCTTCATATCAAGTTAAATGCTGGTATAGGCACAACCTGACTAGATTTAGGGTCAAAGCCAGGCTAGAGCATTCCAGAACACACCTGTCTTTGATCCTGGCTCAGCAGTAGTATGGACAGTATTTTCATTGAAAATCTGTACTGGACATAATATTTTCCAATTTTTCCTCTTGTTCTGTGTTCAATTACTGCATAAAACTGAAGCAACAAACAATTGTACCAATTAATCTATTATCTGTCCTACCCCAGAGCAGAATCTATCACACCGAAATAGTCCCTCAATGGTGGTTTTTTGTAACTTATTTCTTGTTTTGGTTTTCACAGATCCTGAAGGACATCTTTCCAAATGCAGTGCTAGTATAATCTCCTTTATGTAAAGCTGCCTCTGTTCATTGACATGTGCAGGGTATTTATTCATGCACTTTCATACGAGGTGATCCTGCACACCCTTCACAGCAGATATGGTTGCATTCATTGTACTAGGTACCTCCTAGCATGATTTTTTACCTATCCAGATGTAAGATGGCATATAAATATAAACTTCTTTTATTTTGTTCTGGCACAACAGGATCTAAAAGGAGGACAAGAGTGGAGTTATATAAAAGATATTCTGAGAAACAGCATAATGCAGTAAAGGGCATATTCCTGTGGAATTGTTAAGCTATTATACAGAATTTTGCAGAAAAATTGTATCCTTGCAATATATATTGGTTTTGAAAATCCTGTGTCAAGTTTATCATGCTCTGTTAGGTTTTACAGGGTTTTTTTGTTGTTGTTGTTTGTTGTTTTGGTTTTGTTTTTGTTTTTAAACTGTGTGTTACACAATCAAAGCAGAATACCCTTGGGGGTGGTTGGGGAGGAGAAAAAGAGTGGTTTACAAACATTAATGTCAACTGTGATATTGGTGAAGTTATTTATGTTCACTCCTGAAAAATGGTGTCTTTTCAAAATTATGAATAATTTGGAAAATTCTGTCAGAGAATTGTCATTCTTCAGGCTGTTTTTTTCTACAGTAAAAGGGTATGAATAATTCCATTCTACTGGTTTCTTGCCTCCTCTCTTGCCTGATAACCTGCCAAGCAAGCCTGATAAAAGGATTTAATGCTGCAAAAAGGTGCTAAAGTCTCATTCACTTTATATGAATGAATGTGTAGGGGGAGTGCTGGACTCACATTTCTGCCCCTTCTGAAACATTCACTTTTACAAAAATCTTGTTTGAAACCAGACTGTCTTCGGAGAGTTATGGGTAGCAGTTTTTGTGTGTGTGCTTCTTAAGCTTGTGAAATAAACATAGATTTACCCCACTTTCCTAATCTTCAGTCCAGAACAAATTTTCTTTATGAATGCTAAGCTTTTTTGGAGATTCTCATGATTCCATGAGCTTTTAAACAAACAGAAAGAACAAAGCCTCAAGAACTGATGCTAAATCAAAAGTGATGGTAGCTGTATATGCTTTTGATGCAAAATTACATCATGAATTCATAGATTCACATACCTAAAGAGTTATTACTACTATTTCATCTATTTTGAAAGTGTGATAGGCCATAGAACTTCAATATAATATTTAATACTTCATGCTCAGCATTTCTCACTGAAAAATAACATATTTACAAGAAAAGATACTCAGTATTTGTTTATTTTTAAATTAAAATGGTTGATAATTTGCCTCATTCCATAAAATAAAGATTAATCATATAGACATCTTTTCTATTTTTTTTTTTTTCCTCAGCATAAACATCCAGCCAACAAATCTTTTAGATAAAGGATGCTGATACATTACAGCTGATCTTGCAGCTGGTGGACCAAATTTGCTGCTTGCATAAGAGAATGTAACTCTGCTGGAGTGAATTAAGCTATGCCTGAGCTACCAAGAATTAGCAGCATCAAAAATGAGAGGATTTGTTATAGGCTTCTAGGTCAACATACAGATATACCCAGAACCGTGTTGACTTTTTGCCTTATTGTGTCTACAAACCAGTCTAACGGACCAAAAAGAGACTCTTAAAAAAAAAAAAAAAAAAAAAAAAAGACTTCCACTATAGATTCCCTGGAATCTTGTGATTCACCTCTTGGCATTAGGTAAGGAATATGTAATACATTATATATAATTACTCTCCAATATGCTGAATTATGGATTAGCTCATGGAAATCTGTTGAACTGCTTAGTAGAAAATAAATCTATACACATATATCAAGATTTAAAACAATTTATTAACACAGCTGCTGTTGCAGGTTTCTGTATCCATATGCTAAACTCCATATCCAGAAATGTTGCTAGTTCTCAAGAATCGAAAATACATAAATCTTTAAGAGCTGTTCAGTAACAGAGATTGTATTATATCAGGCCCCTCTCACGCTCTGTCCACTGTGGAATGTTCTCAGGATCAAGAGGGTTTATTTTGGCTGAGGAAAGAGGCTATGTGTAGTCAGGCTGACTGTCTCCTAGTACTCCCCATCTGCACTGAAAGTGCCTGCTAATAGGTTTGAAATAACAATACATTTGTCCTCTGGGGAAGATTAAGTAGAGCTTTGGAAGATATTTTGCTTTTCTCATAGAGAAACTCTTAAACTATATAGTTTTCAAAAAGGAAGAGATTTTATAAACTTACTGTCTACAGAATGCCAGAAGATTTTCAGATAAATAGCAACTTCTGTAAAAGAGTGTATGAACTAAACTGAGGTTTTATTGTGTCCAACAGTCACATTCCTTCTAACTTTCTGTGCATAAACTTTCTCACTGCTTTGCTACTAAAAAAAAAAAAAGTCAGCAAAAAATACTTTGCAAAATACTATCTGCTATATTGAACTGTCTGGAAGCCAATTAAATTCAAGCATATGTATGTTTCAGGGGAGGGTATAAGCAAGGAATCGGTAAAGATTTCCAAATTACAAGTTTTCTCTGTATGCTACAGTCATTCTGGAGGGAGCAAAATATAAAGCCACAACTGGTTTTTTGGTTGTGGTGGTTTTTTTTGTTTTTTTTTTTTTTTTTTAAACATATATTTTTAATATATTTTAATTGACAGAGAATTTGCTGAGGCTGTATTTCAAAGACAAGGGATCTCTTTTTATGGGTCATTGCTAAACCTTGTTTAAAAAGAAGCTGCTGGCCTGATTGCGTCAGTTCTTCAGAGTCTGGTTGAGGCTCAATTTTCTGCACTGCTGGGCTCTCCAGGCTTCTGGTGGAGTTTATAAGAAGTGAAAATGTGCAGTGGTAAAGAAAATTTGACTCTTCAAATATCTCAGATGGGGCTTGGGAAAAAATATTCAGAATACATGTCTACTTTTCAAACACACATTCAGGACATGAGTTTTCTGACACAAGAAATATTTTAATCCATTAGGCACCCTTCTTTTTCTCCAAGTAAAGTTTTAATTCAGAGGTAACTGTGGATAGTTTTCAGATGAGATTCAAGCCAGAGAACCTCTCTGTTCCTGATCTGGTGCAGGAATATTTGGTAATACTAAATCTATCATGAACATGGTATAGTATATCCCCTAAAGAAAATAGCCTTGGAAAATATGAATATTTGCTTACCTAGCACAGGGAAATACTGGTACATCCTTGTGTCATCAGGCCACAGATCCAAAGAACATGGGTGTAGAACCACGTTAGCATCTTGTTGTCACTACTAGCCCTGGGTTAACTATCAGGCTTGTCAGTTGTTCTTAATTCAGTTTGAGGTTACAAATCAGTCCTCAGAAATTACTGTGAACATCAGTGAACTTTGTTTAGAAAGTTGTCTGCATATGTGTTAAAAAAGTAACTACAGACTGGACTGTAGCTTGCTGTGCCAGGTTGTTGTTTCTTTTGTTTTGTTTTGTTTTGTTTTGTTTTGTTTTGTTTTGTTTTGTTTTGTTTGTCCCCCTGGAATCCCAAAGGAATGCTCCAGGTCCCTTGCTCTAATCACAATCTCATGAAATTTAGAGATTGTTTCTGAAATTGCTTCTCTGTGTACTGGATGTCACTACTTCACCACAGAGGTCCCTGATTTATACATTGATGAAATTTATTATTGTTGTTGTTATAGTGACTTTGTATGAATTTTTGATCCCTCATATTGAAAGCCAGATTGCAAAATACAATGACAAGTACCAGCTACTGCATAAAAAGTCAAATGTGTTCTTGAAAAGTACAATGTACAAAGAACGAGTCTAGGGAATTGATCAGCCCTTTGTGTTGGTATTTGTCACCTAGCAGCAGGTTCAGGCCCTGAAAAGAATTGTGTCTAGACTGCAAAACTGGAATTAAGAAGCAACAGAATTAAAAACTTAAAAAAAAAAAAAAAAAAAAAAAAGCAGCTGTGTAAAATTGTTACTTTATCTGAAATATAGGTGCAATTTTTGCTTGAATAGTGTATCCACTTTTCATGGCTAACTTTTAAACAATGTGCAAAAGCAATGTAGGTTTCAGAGAAAAGCTTTACAGATGACAAATGGATTAAATATGCCTCGTCATGAGACATTCAAGGTACCTGATCTATTCAGCTTCTAAATAGGTGTAACACAGCTATAGGTTATAAATATGTTTCTTATAAACTTAAGAAAAAGAATTTGAATAAAAGAGTTTAGCAGACAAAATAAAAATAGGACTGAGTATGTGTAAGTTAAAACTAGAAAAATTTTAACTATAAATAAAACTAAGATTTAACAGGAAATGTAATGAACAATGTGTAGGAATGACATGTCAAGGGGTATGTTGGATTTTTCATCACTAGAAATGTTTAAATCAAGGAGTTACCTCAACACTGGAAGTAGTTGTCAAGAGAAGCCATAGAATCTCCATCTTCAGAGGTATTCAAAATGTGACTGGATATGACCCTGAACAACCTTATCTAGCTCTGAAGTTGTCTCTAACTTGAAAGTTTGTCCCTGTTCTGAGTCAAAGGCGTCCTCCATCAGAGGAATTGTCTGTTATTTGAAACTTCATAAAAGTTTTGTCTTGCTTTCCTTCTTCATATGTCAAAGGACTTGTAGGTTGACACAGGAATTACGACCTTCAGAAAAAACAATGACTGAGAAGGAAAAAAACAAATCCTGTCTTTTATAATACCTCTACCTAGGTGGGTTTTTTCTGCTTTTCCTTCCTTCATTGTTTTTCCACCTGAACAGCTCTGACTCACTTGAACTGTCATTTGCTTTCTACACAGCATAAAATTGAAATAAAAGAAGCACTAATAAATACCAAAAGAACTACTCAGCTTAGCAAATTGGCTTTACATAAGGTCAAAGAAAATGCATTTCTGAAACCCTGTCACTATTTGTTCCTGAACATTAGCAAATAGCACTACAAAAGGCCTGGGCATAGACTATTCCTTGACTAACCTGTCTGAGCAAGGCATTAAATCGGTATTTGTTCCTCTTCATATTTCTGCTCTGCTTAAAGACTGCTACTGCAACTTTTTGTCTAGGCCTTCAGACTTCCAAATATCCTGACAAACTTCCTGGGATGAAAATTTTCCTGTTGCTTCTATCAGATATGCTTGGTTAAACAATAAATTGAGGTTCTATCTCATGTCAAGTGTAAGGTGGGAAATCACAGCATGTGAAGTCACCTCAGTAACACTCAGTTCAGTAACCAGGGTCCTCTTTTGGAATTGGCCCCTTCCAGGTAAACCCTCAGAAACTTATGACAAAAAATCTAGAAATATTGCTGGCTGGCCAAAGTTTGTATGTGAGATTTTTGTAAAACTAAATTGAAGTACTTAAATTACAGGCTCTGAGCAGTTCCAGTAGAATGATCAGCAGGGTATATTAGTTTTCTCCCATCCTGTGACTAAGCATATAGTTTTCTTTTTTTTTCTTTTTTTTCTTTTTTTTTCTTTTCTTTTCTTTTATTTTATTTTATTTTATTTTTTTATTTATTTTTTTTATTTTCCCCTTCTTCTTCTTTTGTTGCATGTGTCTTTGTGCTGGGAGCACACAGGACAGTTTGACAGTGTGCATTTTTGAGCAGCAGAGGCAGAATGGAAGCAAAGCACTTGAAACGGTCCACTGGTTCCTGGCTGACAGCTCAGGTTTGCTGTAGAGACCCATTGTCTTAAAAGTGTTACAGAGAAATTTTGGAAAGCTTTGTTCTCTACAGACATCTCCCAGTGTAACAGAACTGTATGGAAGCTGAGCTTTAGAGAAGTAACCACTCATGGTTCTTTTACTAATGATCACTTTTGTTGTTCCATACAATTCAAAAGTATTGGGTGAATGAATTAACCATCTTGGTAATCCACAGTTGAAACGTTAAGTATTTTTACATTAAGAAAATATATTTTGTTTTATTAGGACAAAAAATGTGTTATGCAAAAGCTGTTTTAAAAAGTAAAACAAAAGTAAAACTCTACATTTTTAGACCTGTATTTAAAACTCAATTTTGTTTTATTTCTGAAGATAATCCTGTCATTCAAGCAAAGCTGTTTGATTTTGCAACAGTAATTTATTAGAGAAAAACCTATGCTAGTGCTTTGCATGAGGTCAGACATAAAGATCAGAATGTTCTTCTCTGGTCATTAGATCAATGAATCTATGAGAGATCTGAAGAGAAGCCTGATTTACATCTCGAGACCCTTTTGAACATACCAACAACGAATGATCTAAAATAAATATACAAAAAAGAGGACGGGAAAGAATTAATTTTTCTATAAAGAGAGAGAGAGAGACCTTTTTTGTTTCTCAAAGTGAGTTAAAGTCGGTAGAAAGGACAACTGTGGTCCTTTGTAACAGATTTCTAAGACTTCTATGTTTTTCTAAATAATAATAATAATAATATCTTGTAAATATTTCTAGGTCTTCACCACCCTTATTTTCTCTTTCTCATTCTGTCTCTTTCTCATTACATGTAACTAGCTACCTTTAACTTCACAGATTTTCCCCAGCAAAAATTTCTAAAAATCAAGAAGCCTGCATGAAATATTCTGCTTCCTGTCAAACACTGCACTTCAATGAAAAAACTGCCAAGTTTGTTCATGCCTGACATACATAAAATAATTTGTTGGGTGGGTTTTTTTTGTTTTTTTGTTTGTTTGGTTGTTGTTTGGTTGTTTGTTTGTTTTTCAGTAAGGAGAGAGACAAACTTGAACTTTACATTTCTTTTAGGGAGTAATTCACATACTCATTTGAGAGCACCTATGCTGTCCTAGATCCACATTCATATTCTCCATATATCTGGGTTATATCCTTACATTATCCTATATCTGGCTTATATCCTGAGATTTTTTCATATGTGCGCGCGTGTATGAGGTTTGTGTGTCAAGATTTAGGGAGCAGGGTAGGACTAGAGGGGTGAATTATGTGAGGAGCTGTAAGAAACTTCCTGCTGCCTGATGGAGTCAATGCCAGTCAGCTCCAAGATGGACCAGACATTGGTCAAGGCCAAGTCCATCATCATGCTGGAAGAACTTCTAGATAAAAAAGAAGAAGAAAAAAAAAAAAAAAAAAAAAAAAAAAAAAAAAAAAAAAAAAAAAAGTCTGTAAGGCAGCTGTACTCCTGCAGCCTGTGGAGATCCACAGGAGATCCACAGAGATTCACTTGCAGCCCATAGAGGACCTCCTGCTGGAGCAGAAGAATGTAAAATGGAGGCTGTGACCCTGTGGGAAGCCTGTGCTAGAGCAGCGCAAAATGTTTCATTAAAAAAAAACCAAGCAGCTATCATTGTTCTGCACATATCAGCTATGCATCAAGTACATATATTTTTCTTTTTTGTCCTCCCTCCCCAAGTATGTCCAGACAAGCCATTATAGTGATTCAATTTACAAGGTCCTCTAGGCATATAAAGCATTCCTAATACTCAGGTGACATTGCATTATGGCACAGGAAAGGGAAGATGTTTTAATGATAGCAAATATAGAGATAATTATGGGCTTGTGCACCTTTTAAAAGATTTTTTTTTTTTTCTTCCTGTCTCTTTGTTCTTCATGTTACCTGTATCAAGACCTGCTTCTCAACATTTTGAGGGGATGGAGTGTGTCCAAAGAAGAATAATGAAGCTGGTGCAAGGTCTGATGAGGAGCAGCTGAGGAAGCTGAGGGGGCTCAGTCTGTATTAAAGAGACTCTCTACAACTCTCTGACAGGAGGTTGTAGCAAGATGGGATTCAGACTCTTCCAAATAGCAACTGATATGATGACTAGAAATAGCCTCGAGTTGTACCAGGAAAGGTTTAGATTCGATTTTAAGTTTGTTTTTTTGTTTTTTTTTTGTTTTTTTACCAAAAGTTTTATTTAACATTGGAACAAGCTGCCTAGGAAAGTGGTGCAATCACAATCCTGGAGGTACCTGGAGGTACCTGAAATGCATCTCCAATGCAGATATGGTGCTTACAGACAAGATTTGGTTGTGGGCCTGGAAGTGTTAGTTTTATGTTGGGTCTTAATGATCTTAAAGGTATTTTCCTGTGTAAATGATTCTATTATTGTGTAAGAATTTCTCCTTTTCCCCTGATGCACTCCAGGAAAAGAAAACTTACCTAAAAACATTAAGAAATTCTTATATGTGAACCAGACATTTAATAATAACATATACACTCTTTGAATATGAATTCATTGACCTAAACAAACTAAGGAAATAAGTCACCTATGGTGCTTCTCATCTTACAAAGTTATGTCATTTAATAGTTATTTTATAGAAGCTACTGGTGAGATTTGTGTAATTTAAATGAGAATCTTTTACATTCCTGGATTCTTCCTCATCTGGTCTAGAGGAAAAAGAAACCTTTGAAATATTTAAAGTTATCTTGCAATCCCAGGGGTTTTTTTGGTACAAACATCTACAAACCATTCTTGGATGAGTGATTCTTTAATTGCTGTGTATGTAAATACATGTTCAAGTTAGTTTGGCTTGTTTTATTAAATGAGCCACAATAAAACTCCATTTACTTCTTCACATCCTGCACCAAAACCAAGGTTTGTACCTTAACATAGACCTGAGGATTAAAGTTTAAACTGGTGTTCTTTACCTCTTCAGCAATGTGTTAATTTCACTAATGGTCAGTTTGCTCAGCAATATGCTGTAATAAATGAAACCTCAGTTGCAAAAGTCAGACGGGTGTTGCCATGATTTAACCCCAGCTGAAAACTCAGCAGCCACTCTCACTCCCCCTGTGATAGGCCTGGGTGAGGGAATGGGAAAAGTGAAAGTGAGGAATCTTTTGGGTTGAAATAAGGACAGTCTAACAGGTAAAAAAATAGTAGCACACATAAGCAAAGCAAAACAAATAATTCATCGGCTACTTCCCATGGGTGGGCAGGTGCTCAGCCATTAAATGAATAAGCAGAAAATGAGCTCTATCCCAGCCAGACACAGCACAGATATGCCTATGAAGGGTTATTTTGAACTCTCCAGGAGTCAAAAAATTATGAAGTGAAAATGTTTTTCAGTTTTTTTTTAATAATTTTATTATATTTTAATAAACTCATTTTATTTTTTTGGGCACCTGTGTCTCCTTTATTATGGGGATGTGACAAACTGGTAAGTTTATTTTTAGAGGTTTGGTTCACTATCTTTTTCGGGTTTTATATTTTAATCAAAATGAAATTGCATTTATTTTACATTTCTAGACTGAAAGTCATTTATATTTTATCTCATGTGCATTGACAAACCCAGAGTGCCCTGACTTCTTCACAAAACAATGTTCCCATTATAGCAGAAGGGATGCTATTTTCACTACATATATGGCATATAGTGAAAATCTCAAGTGTAAACTTTTCAAAAGATCACAAGGCACAAACAGTGGATTCATACGAACTAAATCATGAATAAACAAATGCCTGGGTTTTCATTTCTAGCTCTAAAAGAAATATCACCAGGAGAAAATATTTTAGGTTTTGGTCGATCCATAGACTTTTTAAGTGATAATGAATAAGTCTGATTCTTGATATGAAACCCACTGAATTCAGTGAAAGCTCTAGCTTGAATTTGATAGTCAGATAATTTCATTATGGCTGAGCAAAGAACTGGTTACCAAAAAAATGGGAATGTTGGAAGTGAGAAAATTGATCAGAGACTCAGCTGAGCTCACCAGTATACCAAACTCTAAGCATCAACTCTTTAAAGATTTTTCTTCACTCAGTCTGTTTTGGATATTCTGCTTAGTGTACAATTTTAAAAACGTCACTTACACAGCAATCTAAAAGCTGTATAACAAAACATATAGTACTCAATCAGGAAAAAAGGAGCATCAGGATGAAATAATTGTTTGTAGTTTAACGGAACAGAGATCTACCTCTAAGGACTATATATGCTAGGAACTTGTCTAATAAGAGCATGTAATCTGTCAGCAGTGCATTGAGGAAGGTTTATGATAATAGTTTTGGAACAAGATGTTCTTTCAGAGCAGGCAAAAATGGCAAGAAGTGAGAACCTTCACAAGTTTGAATGTAGAGCTGTTCATACTATAATTCTCATATCAGAGATGAGTCTTGGTCATTAATCAATTTAATTAATTCTTAAGAAACTTAAACGTCTCTGAGAGTTGGTTGTGAGGGTTTATATATGTGGGCATCATGTTCAGCAACTAGGTACAGATATATTTCTCAAAGTCTCTAATATCTCTATTGCTTTCCTTGCTCAGTGAGTTTGGTCTCATTCAGTGAAAGCTTTACAGCAGGGAATATCTTTGTGGGTTCTATATTTGCATGGAGTCTAGAACAGGGCAGTCATAGTCCAAAGTATGCCCTCTCAGGGATTGTTAAACAAACACATAAAGAATATTGACGAAAAGTAAAAATGTCTACTAACATGAAGGTAGCTGATAACTACCTGCAGGTAGCTGATAATCATATTAAAAAAAACTGGTGAACATCTGTAATTATTTGTCCCCATTTATCATTTGGTGAAAGAGCTAGGTCCTAAATCCATCCTTGGTTCATTGTGCATATTGTAATAGCAGTGTGAAACAGGACTTAGGGAGCATGGGGTATGTGATAGCTGAGAATGTGTGACACTGGTGTAGGCAGATTATGGCTGCTTTTTCTTCACTATTTCTTCCATGTAGTTTGCAGAATTTCTGGAAAATGCAGAAGAAAAAGGGGAAAAAAATTAAAAAATGAAAGAAAGAAAGGAGGAAAGAAAGAAAATTAATGAGAAAATTGTTGAAAAATCTGCATTTCTTATATTAATAAGAAATGTCACCAACAATACTAAACACATACCTACATAAAGCAGAATAGCACTCTATAAAGACAGTGGACTGTTTTATTTATTTTATTTCTGATCACTTAAAGACTACTAATGTTGACTCTGACATTTGGAGATCATAAATTACTTTTGAATAAGCAATACTCCTGTTTCTCATATTCACGATTTAAAAAGGAAAAAAATTACATACTTATTTTCTCACTTTTTAATGGTTAATTAGGTCACTAATCAAAAGAAATTCTTGAGAGGAAAATGAAATGTTGACATTTTGCAATTATTTGCTACTGTGGATAATACATAAACACACTACTTGCGGCTAAAGTGGCTTTCAACCCCTTTTTCTGCCATTAGGGCATGAACTGACTACAGAATCAGTGTATTTTACTTGATATATTGCCACATTATCTACTTCAGTGCTTCCATTTAGTTTGGGTCACTTACATTTCATTATACTGTACCTTGGTTGAGTGCAATAAAAAAAAAAGTTTATAGCAACTGCAAGCTCCTAATTAAACATCAGCTGTAAACTGAGCTACCCATTACAGATTATATATATAAAAAGATTATATTCTTGGGAATCGTTCTATCATGCAACATGATTAATATATACGTGTTCTTGTAAATGGGAGTTCATTTCCTATATACATGATACAATCAGCTTTTTGCTGAGACCCAAGACATCAAAAATAAAGGGATACATAGATTTCTCATTCAGCTATCTTGTTAAATATAAGCATGTATATCCATACACAGATAATGCATGTAGAGATGTGTTTGGCTTATTACAGCATTCTTAGCTTCTACCAGTGTAGATACAGAGAGATTTGAACTTATGAATTCATGTCCAGGGTTAAATTAACCTCATAGTTGGGAGTGAAAATTAAGTTATGTAAGTCAGCATGGTGGTTATTTTTGTGCCTTCTTTTTTTCTTTTCTTTTTTTTTGTGGGGGGGGGGAGGATTTTTTGTTTTGTTTTGTTTTCTTTTGTTTGTTTGGTTTTTTCCCCCTACAAATAGAAGAAAACTGATCTTCATAACTGTGCTTCAGAAAACACTGTAAGCAGATTTCATAACTTTTAGCAGAAACTTTAGATGGATCTCATGAAAGACACATTTAAAAATTAGTTCTATTTAATATATAAAAGATTATTTAAAAATGCACCACTGAAAAATTGGTTTGGCCTTAATTTATACAATTAATAAATAATAGAATATTAGCTCTCTTATTTTCCAGTTGAAGAAAATCTAGTTGAATAGTTTCACTCAATGGAAGTACATGTCCTAAGACTAAAAATTTGTAAATTAAGAAATTAAATTCCAGCAAAGTTCAATTTCTACTTCCATCTTTCTCACTGTTTTTGTATTCCCACCGAATTATGTCAGTATAAACTATTTTGGGGATCATTCAGAGAACCACTTTTAGCAACTGATGTGTTTTCAGAAAATATTTGGGGTTTTGTGCTTTGTTGTTTGCAAGGGTTTCTTAATATAGATTTCTCAGAACTATGCACACTGTATCATGAAATGGAACATAAATCAATTACAGACTACAGACTGTCAAAAAGGCGTTGAAAGAACCTAGGCTGAAATACATGATTCATCCCATATAATTATAGTTCTAGTTAGTGTGAGACTGAGTGTTGCTCTCCTTGGACTCATATATTTACAATGTAAAGAATAAATTTTTCTTGGGACCTTTCAAATCTCAGATGGGAAAATACACATCCACATTAAAAAAAAAAAAAAAAAATTTATATTTGTGATGTATTCATCTGGACCAGCATGTAAGGAGGAGCAAAAATTCTGTTTCTCATGTAAAAGTGTAGTCCTTTTTATTGTAATTTGAAGATATGAAAATGGGATTTGGGTCACACAAATATAGAAGTCTTAAAATGTGCTACCCTATGCACCAGTGCTCAGACAAACACAAAAATCCCCATTAAATATTTAACATCTAAAAATCGGATATTCTGTTATGTTCAGTATTAGAAAAATTAGATAGAATAATCACCAATAAATATTCATGTAATGGAAATTTGATGCTAGGTATCTGTTGTTGACATATTGTTAACAAAACTCAGGTGTATGAATACACAGTGTGGATCTTTTCAGAGTCCTGTGCTGTCCAGTTTAGCTGGATAATCTTTCTCATTCTCTGCCCTTATCTGGGAAGAGAGATTAAGAAAAAAAAAAAAAAAAAAAGGTCATTCTTTTCCCTGTGTGTTGGAAACACAGCCATCCTTGCAAAAATACATGCCAAAGAGGGCTAAAGTGAAGAAAAAGTAGATCAGGTATTGTTTATATGTTTATTACCATTCTAACATTTGCATTTTTATAGTACCATTCTAAATAAGCAATACAGAAACTGTTGGTATGTTTTCCACACCTGTAGTGGTGCAAGAGTTGTTTTATTAAGTTATTTTTGTAAGATTTATAAGTTATTTCTGTAATAGTTTTCCCCTTTATGAGTTAGTTATATAACCAGACATTTTATGCCGATCATTCCTCCCTGCACCTGTCAATCCCCCCCCCCCCCGGCCCCCTCCTCGTGGTCGCCCTGCCTGTCACTTTGAGACCCTTCCCTGGATATTGGAAAGATCGAGGAGAGGCATCGAGTGGTAGGCTGGTGCCTGGGGAATCCCCTCCTCCTCTCCTGTGATTTGTTAATGGTTCAGAAGTTGACACCCCTGCTACACCCTTGTGTTCCCTGGTTGGCTGACCTGTTGTCACCACCCCTGGATCCTCCCCTGGTTATAAGTGGCTGCCAGGCTTTGATCTCTGCTCTCTCTGGGCAGCAGTGGTCTGAGGCGGAGCTCCTTACCAGACTCCCCTTAATAAACTACCTTCCACCCTGCCTAAAGAGAGTCAACCCTTTTTCTGTCACCGCAGTCGCAACTCCATCAGGTCCACTCGCCAGTGTGGTGAACCAAAAACCCACCGTGAGGAGGTTACTCGCCCTGCCTGTAACCCCGACTGATCCACGCTGCTGCAGTGCAGAACTGAGCTAGCCTGTGGTCAACGCCTGCCAGGTGTGAGGGACACTGCCATACACACACCACAGCCTTAACTGGTGTACATTATATGAAGCTATGTCTTCATCTGAGAATCTGGCTCTGTTCTTCAGGAGTGGAACTTTTAAAAGAGAAATAAGGGTTAAAAAGAGAGGTTACTCCCATTAAAGTCTGTCTCAAACTAAAAGAAAGCTGTCATATTTAAAAATAAATAAACAAACAAAATCCCCCAAAATGGGGATTTTGCAGGCTCTCTCACAAAGATGTGTAACAAGGACAACAGCTTGACAATAGCAGCTGCTGCATAAAGTAAAAAATTAGAGGACAATGTCATTTTTAATGATTTTCTTAAATGAAAGAATTAAACTGAAATAAATGAGACATCCTGTGTTTTGTGGTTGTTGGTGGTGGGTTTTTTTGATTTTTTTTTCCCCCTAAGAATCTGTCTCTCTGTCTTAGTGTTTATAAGTGGCAATGCAGGCAGATGACAGGAACATATGCCAGGAAGACTGAAATAGACAAAGTAATAATGGAAGTGCAATTTTATTTTTTTTTTTATATTTTTTAAAGTGTCATACAAACCCATGTTTTTGGCATATTTGTGTCAAACTTAAAACAAACAAACAAAAAAAACCAAAAAAACCCACCCCCACATACATCTCCCCCCCAAAAAACCTAAACAAAACAAAAACAAAACAAAACCAAAACCAAAAAAACCCTCAAAGCCACATATCCTTCCATGTGTATAGACATGTACACTCCCACACTCTCAAAGAACACATTTTTGTCTTCATATCCATGCATAGTTTCATATTAATAAATCAGTACCTATAAAGATAAATATGTACTCAAATATTTTAAAATAATGCAAATATAAGTGGAAAAGAACTTAGTTAATTTTAGAAAGAAAGAAAGCCATAAAATAAAATATCCTATAAGAAGAAAAAAATAATAATTCTATTTTTAGATATAATTCTCAGGGTTTTTTTTTCCTTGGGTAACTTATAAGAACAATTTAGATAATTTAGTTGCTTTCACAGTGCTCTAAAGCCTTATGTTTCTATCTGTTCTGCTGAATGTACAGAAAGGTCTCTTTTATAACAACTCAGCGCTATTCATTGCAATTTCCTCACTTAAGGGCAGGAAATCTCCCTCAAGGGAAAAAAAAAAAAAAAAAAAAAAAAAAAAAAAAAAA
>JANEHK010000032.1:8008291-8068284 GCA_025960845.1 Tachycineta bicolor
CTCCTCTCCTCTCCTCTCCTCTTTTCTCTCTCCTCTTCTCTCTTTTCTCTCTCTTCTCTCTTTTCTATTTTTTATTTTTTCTCTTTATTCTTTTTTCTATTTTCTATTTTCTATTTTTCCTTTTTTGCCTTCCTGCCTTCCTCAGCTAAGATTGTGAACATTTTGAAAAAGACACACTTGAACCTAGACAAAGGGCCCCCAGATAAATTCCAAAATAAAACCAGAGACACAGAGACAAGAAAATGTTTCCACACAGGATGACCTTTTGTGGGAAGAGAGGGGATATGGGATTTTTCATGCACTTCAATCTCAGCCTTGCAAGGTGAGACTTAACTCTTCATTTTCTCCACATCTTCCCCTTCTTTTTTTTGAGTAACATCAGGGAGCCTTTTCCTGTCTGGGGTTCTCCTCATTGCCCTTTTCCTTGACTTTGTCTTGTCACTCCAACCATAGTCTTGTTCTGCCAGATATGTTTCATTTTCTGCATGACTTCCCCTGGATGGGCATTTCAAGCTGTGATTTCTAAGCTTGATCTCACACTGTAGATCCTGTTATCTCAGTAAAAAAGCTTTAAAGTTCAAAGTGAGTTGGATGAACAATACTTTAAAAGGACTGTAAAGTCTAAGCATCCTCTGCTTAAGAGGAATTCAGTAAAAAATAATCTGTTGTTTTCATGCTTTTGTATGGAGAAAGATGAATTAACAACAGAGATGCCAACTTGGGGTAAAAATGCTATAAAATGTTATTAAGGTACCTGAGGAAGTGTTTGTAGTTATGGTTCTGTATGGACACCAAGTTGCCATGGGCCTATTGCCGTTCAAGGCCCCAAGGCTTCTCTTACCAGATGAGTTTATTCCAATGCCATTGAACTCCATAGCAGACTTTAGACAAAACTAGTTAAGCAGAAGAAGTAGTACAATAAGAAGTATTGGACTTAGTACAATATTTGCCACACAATACACCCTGGTGCAAGAAGAAGGAGGATATTTCTGCATTTGGCACTAATATCTGTTTGACTTTCCTCCACCTGGGCTCCCTGGAGCTTTCCCAGCTGTATGGGGATTTTTACCCGTTTTTCTAGGGCAGACAGACCTGGAAGCGTGTACATGGAAGGTCTGTTCTTCCTTGCTCTCA
Organism: Tachycineta bicolor; assembly: GCA_025960845.1. Taxonomy (NCBI): domain Eukaryota; kingdom Metazoa; phylum Chordata; class Aves; order Passeriformes; family Hirundinidae; genus Tachycineta; species Tachycineta bicolor. The sequence goes on from JANEHK010000032.1 coordinate 8,009,426, forward strand.
TGGATTGCACTGGCATTCAAAATTTTCTGGAAACACACCTAAACAGGCCCCCCCCCCCCCCTACACCCACTAGCACTGGTTTCCCCTGGTGTTTAAAATGGCATCTTTAGAAATGGAATAAGTGGTTTTGATATCTGTGGACAGAGAGCTGAGATTTCCATTGATACAGTATAATTTCCCTAAACATGTACCGGAGGCATGTTAGAATACCAAGAGAAAAAAAAATCTTTGAATTTTCAGGAAACTTTGCTGGAGTAGGAGGTAATTTATTCTGTCTAACATGAGCTATTTAAAAGTTATGAGAATGGTCTCATAAATAAGAGGAGATGTGACAGAATTTTTTGGAAGGGTTTCTTTTAAAACAGCCTTTTTACAAATAATTCACTGGTAGTACCACATATAGCACTAAACTACACATAAATTAACCTGGTTGTAAAAACCTTTACACAAAGAATTGAGCTCTAAATATAAAAATGTTTATACAGAAAAAATTGCAGAGGTGACAAAGAAATTTAAGATCTAGCTGTGTAATACACAACCTGGGTGGCAAACATCTTGTGATATCCCTATGACTTATTCATGAGACACAACTTGGATGACAAACACATATTCTAGAAACACATGTTTTAAAAGGAAAGAGGATTTGATTTTTTTGTCCAAATATTTATTTAATTATCTCTTGATGTTTTAAATATAGAAGAATAAAGAGGATTAACCCATTTAGTCTTCAGAACACAGTGGTGAGAATGAACTCATTTAAAGTCTTCAGGACATAGTGGTGCATGGCCAAGGTAATAGTTTCTTCTGAATCTGTGCAGCCCATCATATCCTGCAGCTTTGCAGTCCTTCTTTTTTCAGCTTGCTTTTTTTTTTTTTTTTTTTTTTTTTTTTTTTTTTTTTTTTTTTTTTTCCCCTCTCCAACTTAATCTTGGAAAGAAACAGGAAACAAAGGGATACCAGTTTGTTCCTCAAAATAGCAATTCAAAGCTGCATTATAGTTGTCTTCACTGGGGATGCATGCAACACATGGCATTGCATTGTCTGCAGACTTAGTCCTGTTTTCATTCTGCCTGGGAATTGGCTAGATTGAGAAAAAGTTCCTGTTTAGACCATGGCATCACAGTTACTTTTGCTATGGAAAAAAGAAAGGTTGATGGCAGAGAGTAGGGTACATAATCTCTTTCTCAAATATACCTGTGATGTTCCTAGGACCAGCCTATATTCTCCCCAGAACATCCTGTAATATAATTTTCAGAGAGAGATGATGCACTAAATGGATCTTTCATTTGACTCATTACAGCTATTCTTACATTGTTATGGCAAAAGACATATAACCAGTGTGCTTAGGCTTGTTTGTGAATATTGTTTGGTGAAAATTTACCAAAAGTAAATACAGTTATCATGAAGATATTGAATCACAACATCACAAAGGCAGCAGAGTTGCATATAGAAACAGCAACCTGGATTTTACTGTTTGTAAAAGGGGCCAGGATTTGGAAAAGTTGTGTCTCAAATCACTGCTTTCCTTTTGTAGAAATATAGCCATTTAGCTCAGCCTCAAAGGTGAGAAAAATAAGGGACCTTTATACAGATTCCTTATCTTTTCTGCATGCTAAGAAAACTGTGTATGTAGAAAAAATGCAACGACCTCTGAAGTAATGCTTTTTTTTTTTTTTTAATATGTTCAAAAATGCTCTCATTTCTGTTCTTAAGCTACATTTTACAACAGTGCAATTTTACATTTTACAACAAAGCAATTAAACCTTCATTGTCCAAGCTTTCAAGTCAGTATGGCAATACTGTCATATACACATTCCATTTGGGAATAAACTAATTCTCAGTCACATGGCTAAACAGAAAAATGCAGCTCCTTAGGTTAATCTTGTTTTATTGAGTGACATTCAGATGTATGTTCTGCTCAGAGCTGTGGACTCTCTTTAGGTAAATATCTTTTGTATTATGGAAATAACCATGACTTGCCAAAGACAAAAAAACAGTTTGAAAATTCTAAGAAGCACAAAGGAAAAGAGGAACAAAACAACAATAGTTAATTTTTCATTTCTTGTGATTCAGAGGAGAAAAATCAGGTTGTACTGCATGCTGTTTAATTTGTAGTTAATGACATTCATTATAATGACACATTAGACATTCAGAGCTTTGTCTTCTGCTGTTCAGGGTTTTTTAGAATGTTAATATGTTCAGGTTTTGAAATACAGTGGAGTTGCATTATGTTATATTATTTTATAGTATAATGATTGTATTATTTTGGCAAAAAGGAAGTCTATTTCTCTGAAAACGAATTACAGATTCTAGTGAGGGGCAAATTCCAGATTCCAGTGAGGGAAGGGTTTGATCCTGGATGGATTCAGATTAGATAAAAATGGCAACCTCACTTACAGAGACACCACAAAGACAGCTGTTTTTCCTACTTTTTCATTAGGTACAGACAATGTGTCCACGTCAGTGCTGAACAAAGGAGAACACAGCAAATTTAACCTTGATACTTACTTTGCCTTCTACAGACATTTTTTCTATTGAAAAGGAAATGTGGGGTTTTTCTTCTATAAGAATGTTTCAGCAATCTGTTTTAGAAAATATTGTTTGCAGTGTTTCTTGTCTATTTTGGACACCTGTCTGCTCGGAATAGGTGTTTCAAACTCATTTCTAAAGTGGAAAGGGTAGAAGTTCTGGTACTTGACCCTTCAGGAATTATAATGGAGTTGAATACTTTCTTAAAAGCTGTTCTGCTAATTCAAACAATAGGGATTTTTTTAGAAGATCCACAACAGAAAAGCTAGGAGCAGTGGAAATTCATCAAACTTCTGTCATGTTTGAGTAATGAATCAGAGTATATAAGATTATTATAAAGATTTCTTAAAAAATAATATCCTGTTTGAGTGTTTCATCTGAGAACTGTGTCTTCTCATTTTCTTTACATGAGGCACAGGAGTGTGAAAATCAATATTTTTGTACCCTTAATACTTTAAAAATGAGTATATGGAAATCTAGTAAACTGAAACTGGCAAAGCACCCTAAATTTTCAAGTTTGTGTATGGATTTATTATTATTATTATTATTATACATAATAGGTTTACAGAGATGGGGTTCTGCTATAGTTTCTAGTTTCCATTTTAATAATTTTATTTGCCTGTGATATCAGTCAGCAGATCAACTGCATTCTGGAAGAAAATCTGGTAACACCTGCCTATGGTAGGAACCTCTGATTTCATTACAGCTGATGTTTTTTTCCAGCAATTCTGACTCTCATCAGCCTACCCTGGCAGTTCCCATATGAAGAGATGGAGAAGGGCATGCTAACACACTGGTAAAAGGAGAAGTCTTTAAAATAAACAGTTTCTCCAATTCTCCTTTGGGTACAGCTGCCCCACAGGGACTCTGGCAACGTGTTCCTGAATTAAGCATCTCACTAACATTAGCTAGTGTCAGAGAATCAAGTGCCAATATGGGTAATGAGAGAGACACCAGACTTTTTTTTTTTTTTTTTTTTTTTTTTTTTTTTTTTTTTTTTTTTTTTCGTTTTTCTTTTTTTAACCAAGGCATATTACAACTATATCCTGGTTCATAAACCTGTAGTTGTGACTTCTGCTGTCACATTATATGTGTGTAGTGAAGAAAAAGTATTTTTAAGTCATAAAACAATAATTCAGAAAATGGAAATATTGGAAATCATCAATGTGTTGAACTAAACCACATAAGCATTAAATTTCTGACTGTGTAGGTTTTTAGTATTGTCAGTACTAAAGGAGTAGCTGCACACCACACAATTTTTAATAAAAACTGTTTAGAAAAGTGAATTTTAATCAGGGGATTTCACTCTACTCTCTCCAGATTAGACCTTTTCCAAAAATTGTTATATTTATCGATTGATATGAAATGTAAAGCAAAGATCAAGTGAGAAACTTTAGCCTGGTCCGTACGCATTTATAAAACTACTGTTCTGATTTGGAAGCATTTTACACTTCTGTTCTCCTTGGATAAGGTCATAAGAGAGAAGGGCAAATGACTTCATTGTTAACAAAACCAATTTCAAACTCTTCTCTTTGATCCAGGGTTGAGGTCTGTTGTGATTATTGAGGGATACATTAATTAATGTGCTGAAACTCAATAGTGTAAGTAAAGCAACTATTGATTAGCTTCTGAGAACATGAACACACTGGAGAGAAGTCTAGACATAGCACTTATTATAAATAAATACTACAGTATTCCACAGCAGTAGATACGATAATGTGGCTTCCAACAGTATTTAGAGCCATTACCATAGAATATTGACATCGGGTTTGTGAACAGAAATGCACCTGACAAGCTCAGAAACACATCTTCAGCTGTTTCTGTAGAACTAACATGGTATATCAACTTACCACTGTCAATGTTAACTATTATTTATTCCTAGCCATATGTTTTTAAAATTTGGTGGTGGTGGTGGTGGTGGTGGTGGTGGTGGTGGTTGGTTGGTTGGTTGGTTGGTTGGTTGGTTTTGATTTTTTTACTGTGGTTTTTCTTTTGTTTTACAGCCTGGTGCTGTAACTTTAAAGGCTACTTTCTTAAATAATAGATTTGTTCAAGGGAAGAATGTGTGTGTATCCAGTTGAACTGAGCATGGTTATTTCTCAACAGTCACTGATTTCATTTGTCACTTTATTGCTTGAGTCAGGGGAGTGGATTAAGGCACAGGATGTCATTGCCACTTTAAGAGAACATCCTTTTTGAGAAGCCAGTTTATTGTTTGGTGTTTATTTGAATAAAAAGCTCTTCTACAAAATGTGAATGTCTTCCTGAGAAGAGGCAGGAGCTGAATAGTATTCTTCATGGGAAAGGGAATGATTTAGTGCACTGAGTCACCCAAGGAATTTGCTACAATCCACTCACTCCTGTGCAGAAATGAAAAGATGTGGCTTCATTGTAGTCCAATCCATAAAGCACATTGACACCTAAGAGGACAAGTCTTCAGCAATGTTACTGGTCATATTGACCACTAAAAGATTTATAATATTACAAAGTCTACTGTAGATCGCTTCAAGATTTACATGAAATTGACTAATGGATAGCAATGAACAAATTCTTTCAGGACTAACTTGGTTATGTTGGTTCCAGTTCTGTTTGGCTACAGAAATAATTTGCTGTTGTCCCTGCTGTTTTCATTAGCTGTAAAGAAAGCATGTTGAGATTAAAATAATTGGTCTTCTTCACAAGTCTTTCCTAACTAGAAATCCACACCCATGATAATATTTTCTGTTTTGTTGCCATCACACATTCTCTGCTGATCACTAAATTAAGAGCACTTCACTACAAAAGTATAAATATTCTCTTCTGACCCCATTTCAAAATTTTATTTCTCTAAATAACTTTATGTTTTGTTTGATTAGTTTGGTTGTTTGGGGTTTTTTTTTCCCCATTATTTGCTTTTACCTAGACAAGTTACACTGTGAATTTATATGACTAAATATCTATTTGAAGTACTTAAATTAGAGGTTCCTAAAGCTGATATAGAACCCCATAAATAACAACTGAAGAAATAGTAGAGTAGCCTCACAATAAACATGTTTAATACAAATGCCTAAACTGATATAAAACCCACAGCAAGATATAATAGTTCAATTCTATAAACTGGTTTCATTAAAAAAAAAAAAAAAAAAAAAAAAAGTCTTATTAATTGGCTTCAAACTTGAGATATATTTTACATAACAACAAACCCTTGACTAAAACTTCCTATTGACTTTCCAAATAATATCAAAAGGAAAACTAGGCTAGAAAAAGGAAAATTAATGAAAAAGCACTGTGGATGTTCTTGAGACACGTTTTGCACATATTATGGTTGTGTTAGATAAGCTTTTCTTTTTGAAGGAAAAATCATAATAGCGAAACATTTGTAATTTTAATATATACAGCAGGGTCAGGCAATAGGACTTTCTGTCACAGGTCAATCACCTCCAAATAAGTGCAAGTGTGCAGAGTGCAAAGATGAAAGCCTCAAAATGAATAAAAGATGTTAAGAGTCACAGAATCACAGAATCGTAGAATTATTTAGGTTGGAGAAGATCTGAATTTTTTGCAAGCACCCTTTCTGCTGAAGATTGAGGTGATGTTTCTGGAATAATGTCCTTGAATGTGAAATCACTTCTTGTTTCAAACCCACTCTTCAAGAGGTGTGGTGGTGTGTGTTTTGTTTCTATTTATTTAATGTAATTTATATTGAGTTTTCTGTAATGGTTTGTTCCTTGTACCCCCCTGTTTTTTGTATCGGTTGTAACCTGTCTGTCCAGAGTTAGAAAAGTCAGTTATATGTCAGTCATTTCTTCCCTGACCCTGTCCCTGTCAGCTTCTCCCCCTCTCCTCGTGGTCGCCCTGTCTGTCACTTCGAGATCCTTCCCTGGATTCTGGAAAGATCCAGGAGAGGCATCGAGTGATAGGCTGGTGCTTGGGGAATCCCCTCCTACCCTCCTGTGATTTGTTAATGGTTCCAAGGTTGACACCCCTGTTACCACCCCTGTGTTCCCTGGTTGGCTGACCCGTTGTCAGCCCTCCCCTGTTTAAAAGTGCCTGTCAAGCTTTGATCCCGGCTCTTCTGGGCAGGGGATCAGGGGGTGCTGAGCTCCGTGCTCTATCTCCCTGCAATAAACGCTGTTTTGCCCTGCCTGGAAGAGTCGCCCTTTCTTCGGCACCGCGGTTGCGTTCTACATCGGTCCACTCGCTGCTGCTGCGGGGGAATTAAGATCCCATGGGGGAGGAGGCGGCTCGTCCGACGTGCCGCCCCGACCCTTCTACGCTGCTGCAGTGCATAACTGAGCTAGCCTGCGAGCGCTGCAAGCGCGAGGACGGACACAGCAACAAAGAGGTTTATCCAAACTCGAACTGTTTGAATTTTAGACAACAGGATTATGTTCTGTCTGTATTGCAGTTATAGTGCAGTATCTTTAATTTAGCAGGGATAGGGAGATCTTAATAAAAAATAAGTGGGTAAAAAATACATAATTTTGCTTTCATGCTGACTTTAAAATACTTGATATAAATTATTTCATTTCTACATCCTGTTATTCCCCATATGTTGTAAAGCTCATTTTGTTTTCCTACTAGAACAGTATATTTTGTAGATTATAATGCTATTTTCATTTCCATTGTACACAAAAAAACCTTTTCTCAGTAAATACATCTGTTCCTCTGCTCTATAAAAGCACTACTTTCAGTAGTTCAGGAAGCCTACTAAATTAGATTTGAGAATTTTTTTGTTTGTTTGTTTACTACTTTCTCCTTTTTAATTTTTTTTTTAATAATGATTAAAAATATATATAATTGGACAGGTAACATGAGAATTGAAGTACTTTTTCTGCTTTGCAGTGGGGGTGTCATGGATAGCAATGTTCTGCCTCCAGACTGTGTTCCACTGCTTAATTAAGAGAACTATATCAATATTCTGTGGTATCAAAACTCATTTTTTGTCTGTACCAAAGAAGGTAAGACCACTTTTGATAACATGTTGATTTTTTTTTTTTTTTTTTCGGGGGGGGGGTTAATTTTCCTTTGATATGTGTGGTTAACCCTCTGTGTATAAGGCAATTGTTGGAACATCAAGGTCAAGTTCTTCCACACGTGGTAATGATTATCATTTCCCTCATCCCATACAGGACTATAAAGAATGCTCTGAAGTAAAAGATTTTACTACATTTGAGTAGTTTTGTTATATGGTAGCACTGTTGTGTTTATACATGAAATTTTAACAAAGAGTGAAGCTTGTGAAACGATTAATCATCAGTGAGACATGATAAAATATATACAAAAACCACTACTACATAATGAATGTCCCAGAACTCAAGGAATAACAGAAATAACTATTTTTCAGAAGAATTGAGGGTATTTTTTGCTTTTATTTTAAATTATGCGTGTGTTGTCTCCTAATCTTTGGAGATCTCAGTGATACAACACTTGAAATCTCCTAAATCTTAGCCCCAGCTCTGCATCATTTTTGAGAGGTCTAAAGTAGTGAAAAAAAGAACACCTAAATATGCACATAGCCAAGCTCCTCTTCACTGAAGAGAAATGATTCTCATATCTCAAAGTGACAGCCATCTCTAGAAATCACAGTGACCTACTCATTAAAGACCCAAGTCCCATGTGCATGGTAGAATTCATTAAATGATGTTATTCTCTGAGCAAATGCTATAAAACTCTGTGGTCTGACATTCATAAATATTTGTGTCGGGCAATTACCTGATAACGTCAGCATGTTGAAAAATAAATATTAAAGTCAATGATTTTTGTTACATTTGTTTTGGTTTGTTTGGGGTGGGTTTTTTTGGGTTTTTTTGGGGTTTTTTTTTTTTTTTTTGGTTGTTTTTTTGTTTGTTTGTTTGTTTTTTGTTTTTTTGTTTTTTTGTTTTTTTTTGGGTGGGGGGGAGAGTGTTTTGTTTTCAAGAAGATTGTGACTTCTGTCACTCAAGTTTAGAGCCCTTCTTTGCATGGAGAATGGGATAAGCTCTCCACATCAAAAATATCATCTTGGCCAAGGTCATTTAATTCCATGGAATCAGAGCTCAGACTTCAGCACAGGAGACGTTTATAGCCTGCTGTCATTCTGGCAGGTGACAGAAATAGAGGGTGGACCAGGTGCTGAGCAGAATAGTCATATTTTCATAGCAAGGCCAGGGAGCTCTGTGATTTATGGATGCTCACTATACAACCGTGATGCCCCACAAGTGAATACATAAGTTGCAAATCTGTAAAACAGCTACGATGGGAATTTGCTAATCTCTGCCTGCTGTAGCTCATTCTGTACAGGTCCTCGAGCCTTGTATAAGAAAGTTTTGATATTGTGCTCTGTAAAAACACACAAAGCATCTTGCCAGAGCTTGTCAGCAAGGACAATGGACAATAACACATTTTACTAAGTCTGTAAAGCCTATCATTGTTCATAATGTCACATTATTGAGAACTGGAAAAGCAGAACTAATAAGACCTTTCTTGAATAATTTCTAATGTTCCTTGAAAAGCAAATGTGTGGGTTTACTTATTATATTGGATCAAGAATAGCCAAAGCTTTGGATAGAACTAAGACTAGCAGATATTTCTCCATACCGAACAGACAACAAAACTCTCATAGCTGGTATCCAGGTATCCTGTTTAGTTGGGATAAGATATTTTTTGCTTTATTTTTCAGTCCTCACCAAATATTACCCTTTATTTGTATTTTAAAAGGAGCTAGGGTCTGTGTCTTCTATTATGAATAGAAATGTAAAAGTGAAGGAAAATTTAACTTAAATTCTAAAAAATAAATCTGCTGTGCCTTAAAAGAAAATACGAGTCTTTTTCACTCCCAAATGGCTATTCACAGAGCAAGAGAAAATCAAATATTATTTTTGACTGAGAAGCTTCCTGAAAATATGATCATGACTACACAGATATTATTTTTGATATTATAAAATGCTGGAGCATAGAGTATCCTGGAGATTTCAGGAATTTCATCAACATATTTAGAGTTTTAATTCCTTGAAAATTTGGCCTAGAAGACTGCAACTTGAATCTTAAAAATTGATACCATTTCATTAAAAAAAAGTCTTGGAAATATTTTCAGATCATCTGTTGAAAAAGAACAAAGCAAAAACAAAAAACCCCCAAATTTTCCCAAGTTTCTATCACTGCAATACATCTATTAGCAGCTCACAATAGCCCCTCAGTCCATGGGATGACCCAGTGATGTGTAACAGAATCAGAAAAACTTCACATAGTTTCCAGAAACTTTCTAACCTATGAGCTCTACAAGACTGGAAGCTTCCTGACTGGACCTCTTCTTCGGGAAGGAGAAAAACCAAGGAGAAAACAGATGCTGCTTAGTGTCTGTTCTATCACAGTAGAACCCAGTCCAACTAATTTATGTGGCTATCTTAGAACTTTTCTCATGGATATGCTTAGTATCTCATTAATCCAAAGTACCTAGAGCTCCATAAATATCAAATGCAGATGATGAAAGGTAAGTGCCTTTGAAAGCCATCACAGGCTTTTGGTCTATTTATTATTGCTCCTCCATGACCAGACTGACTACACAAGAGATGGTTTTCCTTCACAGCATGTTTCATTTGGTGCACACAAAGCACCTTAGCCTTTCCCATCAGAGCTGTTTCTTTGAAGCTCTGCCACAATTGCCAGTTGCCATTCTCTGACACTGAATGGGGGACACTCATTCCATTGTTTTCACACTGAGATCAACTTCCACATCCTCCAGTAAAGGTACCATGATTCAGAGGAGTGGGCAAGACACCTTAAGTCAGGGCTGACTTTTCAGGCTGACTCTCACTGAGAAATTCCTTAAAGGCTTGTAAATATAGGCTGCATTGCAATTAAGTTTCACATAGAAGGGTATCGTCCACTATTTAGGATGTATGTTTCAGCATCTACATCTGGGTATCCAAGGAACTCAAAGGGTGATTAGTGAAGCACATATGGATAAACAAATCTGGAGATTAGACAGTAAAGAAAACAGTACATGTTGTTTTTTGGGAGTTATAAGAAAAAGAGAGAGTGTCCTTAGAGTATGATGCTCTCTTTACACAAGGCACATATTTCCTTGCATTTGTATTTCTGTGGGACAGCCATGGTTAACAGTTTCAAGATGGTTTACATGTCCTACTTCCAATTGCACAGCTTGGATGTTATCCGTAAGGACGTTGCTTTCAGAACTTTAAATGAAGGAAATTTCAAACGCAAATACATTGTTGTCTTGTTCTGAATCTTGGCCCTAAGTGCAGGAAGCCACATCACTAAAGGCATTGTGTACATTTCACTCAGGGAAATAAAGCCTTAATCCTTATACCTATTTTATAATATTTACTTTAAGATATATTTATAATTATATTTTATAATTGCCTCTAGTGGTTCATGCACCTTTTACCCTTTGAGCAAAATTCAGAGCTTTTCAAACTGGTGATGTTTGTTGATTTCTATCTAAAGCATATATGGAGTAAAACATTCTTCATTGGAATGATAAACAAGTTATTCATTTGACCCTCAAAAAGAAAACTGCCTTGATAATACACCTTTGAAATATGCAGTAATTTGGTAAAAAAATACTCAGTTGATACTTTCATGTATGTGGGGTTTTGTCTCTTGTCTATTTTAAAACTTATTGCCAGATTTATTTGTTATAGTATTAAGTTTCAAAGCCTAACCATTTCTAGCCGAGCACTTCTAATGTGATACAGTCCTTTGACTCAAAAGTCTATTTGTCAGATATTAAATCAACACGTGCCTTTATGACTCAACATTTATCTGTGGGATGATGATTGAATTCATAATTTAGAAAGGCATCTGTGTGAATAGAGCTTTACTAATAACTGTGAAAGATAATCTTGCCATCTTGTTTTTTATACAGAAGGGAAAAAAATATATCAAGAAAAAAGGTCCTTGAAAAACTGCTATATTCATACAGATGTTTTTCACATGGACACCCCTCCAAAGTGCCCTCCCTCCACAGATGCACACAAATGAATTTGTGTGAAACTGCTGTACGTGTCACTTTGCGTACCTAACACATAAAAGTAATTTAACAAGTTTTAAGTCTTCTTTTTATTCCAGCAGTGATGCAAAGAAATAACCCCCAGAGGGCCTTACTATAAATGAAAGCTTATAGTTTAAGTGTTATTAATTAAATCTCTCTTCAACTAGGTTATACTTGGAGCTATTCATACTATGCATATGTGAACTGACACTGTTAAAATCCACCTCAGTAACTACATCCTGAATTAATTTCCCATACTTTATAAACAGAGGTAGGAATTGATAGGTGTTTCTGACTTTGCCTTTCTTCCTCATTTTTCTTCTTGAAATTCCTTCTCAGAAACCCATAGGCTGACTTTTTTTTTTTTTTTTTTTTTTTTTTTTTTTTTTTTTTTTTTTTTTTGGATATTGTGAGTCATTTGGCAGTACTTTGCATATTGTGCAACTGCCAGAAAAGACAAGGAATTAGGCATGTCTTTCAGCTTGTGGGGCTGTGTATCCATAGCAAGTGTCTCTGTGATGGGTGTTAGGTCTTCCATGTTCCATTTTCCAACTGCCACTTTTGATGTTTTCACTTCCCTTCTTCCCATTCGTTTCTTCACCTAAAAAAGCAGTGCTATTGGTTTTAATTATTTCCATGCAAATTAGAAACTGACAGTGAAAGTGAACCTGTCTTTGCAAACATAGAGCCGGTATCAATGTGCAGGAATGAAAAAGAGAATTACTTGAGTTAAAATTCAGGAGACATGAGACTAAGATCTCACAGGAATTAAAATTGGGTTTTAGCTTACAATCAGTTCAAAAGAAGAAAAATGAAACATAAGTGAAAATTATCCTAAAAATGTGTGCCATATGCTACAAGATTTTGGACATTTTTTCTCTTTTTGAAAGATACCTGCAACATAATTTCAGTGCAGACTCACTAGCTGTATCTAAAGGGTTTGGGGATTACCCAGCTGCGTGGTCAAAGGATTACATCTGAGAAAAGGCCGTAACAGATTTCCTTCAGACTGCCTCTGAAAGTTACATATTCAGCAGCTCCAGTGCTGGAAACTCCTTCTGGGAAAAGATGAATGCCAGCAACAATACAGATTTAAAGTGCATTTATCATTTTACCCCTTAGATTTCCACTTTAGGAAGATATTTGATTTGTGGATATCATTCCTGCTTCAATGATGCCATTGATTTAACAGGAGACATTGTTTCATCTCGAAGCTTTGATTTGGTTCTGGGTTGAGGCACCTCAGGCTGTCATCAGAAGATATCAAAAGATATTCCAGATATTTTTATCTCCCCACCTTGCACTCCAGTATAAGGATTGCTATCTATATGAATAACATTTCCAGCATAAATGGAATGAGAGTTTCACACTCCAGCATCAGGCCTGAAAATGAGAAGAAGAAAACCAAGAGTGATAAACACTGACTCTTAACTGCCCTTAGTAGAGAGCAAGGAGGAGGTAAAATACAGAGTTGGTAGAAATGTCTTTAATTTTAAAACTTAATTTAATAAATTGTGCTAAAGATGCTGAAAAATGCACTTAGCTTTCAACCTTCAGGACCCTACATTGTGAACTAGTATCTAGCTATAATGGGGTTTCTGCTTCATCAGCTGCGATAATTATTTTTCTTGATTTTCTTTGGTCATTTTATATAACAATTTCTCAGTGTGCATATGTATGTGTGCATGTGCTTTTTTTTATTATTATTAATTTCCTTTGATTCCTTTTTCTCTACTTACTTTTCTTTCCTATCAAACATGAAACTAATCTAAGACAAAACACACTAAGAAGGAACGCTAAAGATTATTTAAGACACATTTTGATGACATTTCTTACAAGGAAGCACAGCCTCCCAGACAGTGCTCACTGCAGACCCTTTTTCTAGGCACTTTACAGAGAGTAAGAGTTCCATGGAGCTCAAGGTCCATGCCTGTTCCTCAGTATGGCAGCTGGTGTATGTGACTTCACTTTTTACTGAAGATAGCATACCTGCTATCATCATATTCATTGTTCAAGGATTGAACAAGGTCTCAGTGTCCTTAGCAGTGCTCAGTAGAGTTCAGACTTGGATTTACATACTTGGGATTTTAAAGGCAAGTTGTGTCAAACACTTAAAATCATCTGCTATTTTTTTCACTTGATTTGCTTAATAAGTGAGTGGCACTGTTGTTTGGGAAGTGGCTCTCAGTTTTCCTTTCTCCCTCTCAAGAATGTCAATAAGACCTCTTGCTCCATTTAAATGCTGGTCGCGTTCCACAAATCTCAGGTTTTTTACTTTCTCCAATGAGACACAATAGTGCACACAATCTTGAGGATGTGTGAGCACATATGTATTAAAAAAGAAAAACAAAAAATCCAAAACAACACAAAACCACAGCCTAACAACACACTGATTTAGAGCATGCTGTGATGTGTGTTTGTATCTTTTTGATCTATATTTTCTTTTATTAACCATCCCCTTGCCCGGTATCTGAGAGTGGTAGCTACTGTTTCTCAATTACACCCACTGGTAATACCTGCCCTGCGGGGTTTCTCTCAGTGGTTGCCCTTCTAGCGTTGGCTCAGCAGATGAAAAGCAGATGGAAAATTCCAGGGGTTCAGGTCTGAATGTTTCAATCATAAGTTAGCATAACATGGACTGGTGAGAGCTGTGTTTTGAGTCTGCTTTGCAAAATGAGACAGCTGCACTCTAGCGAAGATGTTTGCACAGGAGGCTTAGCTCTGGAAAGTACGAACAACAAATAAAGGATTCAAGGAATTCTCACTCTAAGAGGAAAATGTAAAAAAGGAAAAAGAAAAAGGTGAGTTCTGGGGTTATAAGTAGCAGAGACAGTTTACTTCAACCGAGAGTCATTTAGATCAGATTTGCTTTTGTGAGGGGAGGAGCAATACCATTTAATAGATATCCTTTAGCTGAAGTACTTACATTCAGCTTCAGCATATGACTGAACCTTCAGTAAAAGAAGGCAATGCCCATTTAAGCATTATCCTGAATCATCAACTTTCCTCTCTCTGTCCCTACCCTTCCTCTTCACTAAATGTAGAGGTCTGAAGTTCCTGAATTATTAACTCTGTAGATGCCTTGAAAAAGCAAATTTTCTTCATTTTTAGTAAATCATCAAAGCACAAATGAAGAGACCCTGGACAGCAGATGGGATATGACATGAGTTTGAAATCAATCTAGAACAGGCTTAAAAGTCCTATAAAGTCTTCCTCTCCATGTTGGAGTCAAATTTGTACCACTTATTACCTCCAGAATTAAGACCACTGACAATTTTTATCCAAACTGAACACTGATGCTTATGAAGATTTCAAATTACTTCCCACACATGTTCCTCATTCCTATTAATTTTATTTATGTATTTAAATCATTGTTCACTGGGATACTCTCATCACATGCACATTTTGCTTTTGGGAGAGTCCTGAGGAGAGAGGCAGTCAAGAGTATTACCACAGCCCTCTTCATCACAACAAAAACAATATCCTGCAGCATAACTCAATCTAAGCTAGCAGGCAGCTGCATAGAACAGTCCCCCTATAAAATAATTTTAATAGTAATACTTAGCATGTACAAAATATGTTTCAACTTCAAAGCACTTTTCAAACAGAGAGGGCCAAACTGTGTCTGCCCTGGTGTGGTTGTATTTGACAGAAGGATGATGAAATAAACTATATTGCAAACACCATTCTGCAACTCTCTTGTCTTCCTTTTTCTCCCTCCAGATTTGAAGTGAGTTCCCTTCTGTTTTTCTATTTTGTTGGACCCTATGTAGCCAACTCAACAACTCATCACTGTGATGTTTTCAAGAGGGTTAGAGCCAAAGCCTGAGCAGCGACTTACTACACGCATCTGGATAACATGTAGACTAGAGTTAAACAATCTCTGTTTTTTTGGTTTTTTTCTGGCTCAAAATCTGAAAAATACTACCAGCGTATTGTTGGAGTGAAGTGGTGTTGCAAAATTCACGGTCTCTTTTCCATTTTCTCCTAGTTTCTGATTTTGTTTTCCATGTAAGGATGACAGTACACTGCACCATATGTTTGAGAATTTAAGTGGAACAGCTTTAAAAATTTGTTTCCTTTCCACCCTCTGCCTTTTCCTGCTTCATTTCGTGTCAAATCAACTTCAAATGATCTAGCTAGAATGGGTGCTGATGTCAGAAACTACTTCTATTTCCTTTGGTATATTGCTTCCAAAACAGGTCTCTCTACACCTGCTTGGCAAAAAATATGCTGGGGGGAGATAGCAAGAGTAGCAATAACTGCTAAAGCCAAGTTCATTTATACTTCAATTTTCCTGTTATTGTGAAACATGACTCATTAATACATCCACATATTAATAGCAAACTGATTGTCTACTAAGAGGATGGTATTGTAGGGGCGTATTTAATATCAGATGAAAAATCTCAGCCACATATACAAAAAACAAACTAAATTTCTCTCTCACATGATATTTTAGGGCTGTATGAGCTCTTTACATCACTGTGCATCAGGTGTGAATCAGGGGTTCACTCATCTTTGTTTCAAGTACTGACAGAGCTTCTAAAACAAGACACTATAAGAGAGCCACAGGAAAGAGTAGCTCAGTTTCTGCACAGTGAGTAAAATTTATTTCAGCTTAAAAATAGGGAAGGAAAAAAAAAAAAAAAAAAAAAAAAAAAAGTAACCAGTATCTTTCTCTCCCTCTCTTTTCTCTTGCCCTTTTTTTTTTTTAATGGATATAAAGCACATAATGTAAAATATACTGTAGATCATCTGCAATCATTTTGTCATTGCTGAAGGATATTATTATCTAAAAAGCATTTATGGAAGAGAATATATGATCCATATATTCATAAAATTTGTTCAAATTGGTTTGGTGTTCTCAACAATATATCACACAGCTTTTTTTCTCTGTTAATCACATGTTTCTTGAAAAAAGCACACATATATTTTTATCATATTCTTTGTCTAGTTTGTGTATTTTAAATATTTGCTGACAAGATAATTTAACTTACTGTACCATTTTGAAATATTAAATAATGAGGATTTTTGTTATACCTATATAATCTTGTTTTTGATCATTAAAATCTAACAAGAATCCTAAAAGCATGCATTTCTGGAACATTGAATTTCAAATGATATCATCAAATTTTTTCCACTAGTTTTACATTCATGTACTCACTGGGGAGATGTTATATTATGTCAGTGATTATTTATGTATACAACTCTAATTCTGTGACCTTCTTTAAATTTAAACCATTCAAACCATCATAAAAGAACTTAAGATATGTTTTTCAAAGCCATATAATTGCTAAAGCAGCACTGGTTTCGGAGAAAATTCTGGTATTTGAAAAAGAATTGTTTGTGAGGTTTTGACATTCTTGGTTTTGTTGTTATTTTGTTTTGTTTTGTTTTGTTTTGTTTTGTTTTGTTTTGTTTCCTTTAAGTTCTTTCTCTTCTAATATTTACAAAATCTTTTACATAATTTCAAGAACTGTGTTGTGACTCCTGCATGTAAATATTTATAAAGAAGTGAGCTTATTGCAAGTGTGATCACACTGTGAGATGTAGAGAGGAGATTTCTACAAATTCTTCTCTTTATTATTTCTTAGTGGCTTCTTGTGAGTTATTACATTGTTTACCCACAATTTTTTTTTGATAATTATTTTTAATTGGAACCTGATTACTATAATCACAACAGAGCATCAGAATTTCTAAGAGTTTCATCAGAAAAAAACTTTCTTGAATCAGTCAGAGAAACAGCATATGAACCGCACATTCCAGGAGGCAAAATCATTAGGAAGAAGGAAAAAATGTAGAAGTATGTTCCACATTTTTCATTAAAATTTGTAATTGGGTAATTGTGTATTTCCTCAATAATCATGTATCTTATATGAGTTAGTGCTGGTCATTAATTGTAAAGTGGAAACAGGGCTTTTGATGTAGCACTGGTTGCATGACAAAATATTTTGTGAAATTACAATCTATTCTAATTTAATCTAGAGAGATTTGCCTGAATAATATTTCATATTATTAACATATTAAGGCCATATGTTCTTTTATCTTGGGTCACTGCTGCTTTTCCATTTCTGTTTTCCCGTATTTTTGGTTGACTGGTTTATTCCTCATGTGGAGTATTTGGGAAAGACTTTGTATTTCTGTATAACATATCATAGAACGTAATAAACTGAAAGTGGCTTTAATCATTATTTCAAATAACTTAAGGTACTTTCCATTAGCTTCAACTTTAGAGGTGCTCAAAAATGAGGGATGTGGTGTTAACTCTTTGGCTTTTTTTTTTTTTTTTTTTTTTTTTTTTTTTTTCTTTTTCCTTTTCCCTGTTTGTATGCCCTAACTTTAAGAACTTACAGGATGACAGCTTTTCTTAAAAGTTGTGACTTTAACATCCAGGCACTTACAGTTATCCCAACCATCTCAAGGGTATAACTAAAAGTTTAAATGAATAAATTCTAGAAAATATCAAAGAAATATAAATTAAAATTTCTAGTTAGTATGTCTTCACATCAAACTGCTCCTAACTGCTTTAGAAAGCCTTACTTTTTCAGAGGAGGGCAGTAATAATATGGCTCATTAAATGCCCACATTAATTCTCTCCACCACTCTATGCCTCTGTCACACACAGTTCAAATTTGCTCAAAAAGTTAGTTGCTTTCAAAATAAGTCATCATCCTATCTGAAGTGTTCTCATCCCCACCCAACCCCCCTGGGGCTCTATGGCCATTGCATTTAATTTAATTTAGAGAAAATCTGAATTGAATCTTGTCGTACTCTCACATGAAGATGTGCTTCATAAATTAAGTTGCAGACAAAATTAAGTTAAGAGCACACATAAACTTAGGAGTTGTGAATCTTCCCAGGCATTTATTTGCATATATCCTCTCCTTCTCAGTGGGGACTGGAAACAGAGCTTTGGGTTTGTCCTGGAACTAACTGCTCCTCATTGATCATCAGGTGTACCTAGAGTATTTTGGGCAGGCTGCTTTCGAAGGCTTCCTCTTGAAATTTTCTTTTTCTTTTCTCTGCCCTTTTTTGCTCTTGAAAAATAGTAAGAATCTGTTACATAATGGTTCTCTAGATGCTGATAGTTAAGTTACTAAGGGTTTGGAATATTGAGGATGGATGAGTAGGGAAGAGTAGCAGATGAGGTCACCACCTGTGACCTGGATTTACGAGGTTCTGTCTTGAGTCCTGGTTTAGTTCCACGAGTTGCTGAATGTGGTAAGCCATAGTGAAAATCTCTGGGACTGAAAGAAACCAGAACTGAAGATATTTTGGTTCCTTTTATGGAGTATGGAGTTAATAGCCTACTTTTTTTGCTGGTTAGACCAGTTATTGTGGGTTGCCTGATTGAATTAACATGGGTTGTCTCTTGTCTCTATCGGAGCTGCTGGCTCCATTTTGCCCAGGCTAGCTCGAGACTGTGACCAGACAGGAAAACTCCCCTGGGTCCTAGGAACCAGGGGAGCGGCGGAGGGGCTTTTTCTCCTTATCACAAGAGAGACCATGTCTATAGCAAAGGAAAGGAGTCAGACTTGGTCAAAGGGCAAGTCCAAGGTATTTATTCCATTATGGTCAGATGCCTGCCTCAGTTCCGCTGTTCTTGCCAAGCCTCCCCCGGGCCTCATGTTCCAGACTTAGATACAGAGGAGGGGCTAAAGGAGGGACCAAACCAACACACAATGCCCTCATTGTGTGGGAGTGGAACAGGGTTGGAGGGACGTTTAAAGAAACCAATGGGTGCATTAAGGCAGGAACCTCCTCAGCCCTTGTCCTATCATTTGATGTCCTTACCCAAACTCTCCAGAAGCTGGGAGGAACAGCTGATTGACAGACAGGGCCCACAGGATGGGACTGGGAGGAGTGAAAGGAAAGAGGGGCAGGGACAAACCTTGGAATAAAACACTTTCCAGGAGAACAGGGGAGCACAGAACAAGCTATTATAACATAAAACCCAATATAAAAATAAGTAACATAAAATACGATATGAAAACAAATAACACAAAGCAACAATGGAACACCAGACATCAAAACACACCATAATTCCATCTGATCCGGGTGAAAACCTCCCTTTCTAAATTTCATTTTAAAGTAATTCCTCAAGGTTCAACTTACACAGATGTCAGAGTTGTCCCAAAACAGCACAAATTATATGGTGGTTTTTAATAAAAATAAATTAGGTGGAGGATCTCCACTACCAGATCACAACCCTTATCTCTGTGTTTGCACCATTTCTATCTCCTTGTGCTTTGGTGCACCAAAGGAGGTACACTTTGAATCAAAAGAGCTGCAAATGTGTAGACATATAAGAAAATGCATGGGCAGATTTCCATGGCTGGTTTCAGAGACTGAGTATATAAGGTTGAGACTAAGTTATAGCTAGGAGAGGTTGTAGCTTAGAATAAAACCAACAGAGAACACAAAACCCTTCTCTCTTCAACAACAACAACCAACAACAGCATTTTATCCAATCATTTATTTTTATTTCCCCCATCCCAGAAGAACAAAACCCACAAAAATCCTTTCAATAAAAAAAACTTCTCACCACTGCATTTCTTCTCTAGGCTATTTTGGCCTAACTTTATACCACCTCAATATTGATATTTAGAAACTTGGTAGCTTGAGACAGGTAACTTGAGAAAGGTAACTGGATGCTGTCATTGTCAATGGAGAGTTCTAGTACACCCATACTTTTAATTTCTTCTTTTTCTCAGGAAAATACTGCATGTCAAGAAAGAAAGAAAAAGAAAAAGAAAAAAAAAAGAAAAAGAAAAAAGAAAACCATGTCATTTCAGGTTTCATTGTCTCATGTGTCGTCTTGTTAAAGTGCAGCATTTGCCTAGGACTTTCTTGTCAACTTACAATTCAATGTAAAGTGACAACTGCAGCCAGACATGGTGTGAGCTCTAAAAGGATGTGTCCATCAACAGAACTTTAAAACTGAGGGTGGGGGGAAAGTTCACAAAACAGAGTTATAGTAATTTCCCCCTTATGTAAACAATAAAACAAATTATACTTACATTTCAAAACAATTTAAAGACTTGGAGGTGTTTTTTTGTGGTTTTTGTGTGTGTGGGGGGGAAGGGGTTGTTTGTTTGGTTGGGGTTTTTTTGTGTGGGTTTGTTGTTGTTGTTGTTTTTAATTCTATTAATTAAAGCTGTATGCATCTAAAATTGGCATAGCCTGAGACTCTTTGAAAGATCCTTCCTTTTATATCTAGAATTTAATAGTTCAGGAATGAGTAATGTATCTTGAATTTCAATTAGACATCCAGAGGTAACTCAAATAATTTTTCCCATTCTGTGCACATTAAAATTCTGGTATTGAAAGAGATCTTCTTCACTCTGAAATGAATAAAATAATATAGGTTAAAAAAAAAAAAAAGGCATTTAAAAATTACTGAAATTTCACATTTCAAAAAAAAGTAATGCCAATTTACTCTGAAAGCAATGATCCCTTTTTGACAAACATTTCAAAATTTTATAGTATTCCAGATCAGAAGGCTCTATTACTAGACCAAATCGATAGTATAAACTGTGTCTTAAATTTTGCATAACTAGTAATTTTGGTACATTGATTACAATTATTTGCAGTTTGTTTCACATTTTGTTAGAAATTAATCTGGGACTGAGGAAAAAAAAAATCATAAACCCCATGATTCATTAACATTTCTATAGCTAAGTTTTCCTGGTAAATTAGTTCTTTAAAAGAAACAATATAAATAAATAATTTTAAAAAGACCCCAACAACAACAACAAACCAAAACACAAAACCAACCAACCAAAACAAACAAAAACAATGGCAAATTGATTTTCCCTATTTTTGTTAATATTAATACAACATGTTTGTTATGCATTTTAGCTGTGTTTCTCTGCAAGATAATAGTGTCTTCACATCAGGTGTTTTTTCTTATCTTAAGCTACTTTGATGTTTAAGTAGAAACATTCTCCTATCTTTTTGATAAAATAAACAAGCTGATCTCTTAAAATTCGACATTTTTCTCAACATTAGGTCATTTCAAAAAGATATTGACTGACATTTTCCTCTTCTTCACGCTTCTCTTACAACAATCAACATCAAATACCAATTCATTCTTTCTATCTTTGCCTCTCAATCACCTTAGATGAAGATACAAAATTTCACTTTTGCTTAGAACTCAATTTTTTTTTTAAGCAGGAACAGTAAACAGTCCTAATCTTTATAACTTCATCAGAGTTTTTTTAATAACAAATATTTTTAAAGTAAAATTTTTGAGAGCACAATATTCTATACCATGATACGCAATATTTGTTTATTTATAAATATTTACTACCCCACACAATTTTGCTCCTTGGTTCCTAATCTTTCCTGATCATATGGAAAATGGGGTTTACAGCATAACTAAGAATCTCCTATGGTTATCAATCTAAATAACATAGCAACTCAGAGTGCAAGACAGGGGAAGAATGTGTGATTAAGAGCTGCTTCTGCTGCTCTCACTGATTTAATCTAACAGCTACAGCCCCTCTGAAAAAGCAGGTGGCTTCAAATGTTGATTGCATATAATTTTGGTTTTAATGTTACAATTTGGAATACCACAAACATAAACCTTCCGTGACAAAGAAAAATATTTAAACAGACAAATAACCAACCCATCAATTCTTAATTCTGAGCCTACTAGTGGTATCCAAAAGCCAGTCAGGTATACTGAACAGCTACTGGTGTTAGACTATTCTGGTATTTTCATGAATGCACAGAAAGTGCTTGTCTGCTATGGATGTCACATACTAAGTGATATGCTGAACTGCCAAAGCATACATTCAAAAGTTACTCAATACAGTAGTATAAAGCATATGGAGTATATTTATATACCCTCCACTATGTACTGAAGGGAAAGGTGTGCTATAAAAGACTCATAAGCACACAGTAGAGTGTGTCACCTGCTCCTGCACTCTATATTGTTATGTCAGTGAGTGACTTTATTAGCTAGACGAGAACTGCAGGCAGGCAGTAAGTGATGTATATTAGCAACTGCTCTCAATTATATCAGGTCCTGACCCTGCTCCTGTTGAATTCCATAGCAAAACTCCCACTGACACTGATTCTGTAGGCTTGGGATTGCATTTAGTAGCATTTGGAGGATATCTTTAGTTTTAACTGTATTTTATACAGACTTAGAGGTAGAGAGCATTCATCTCATTTCACAAAAGAGAGAAGATAATGAAGTGGCTGAATTTAAGGTATTTTCTGAAGGTCATAGCTAGAATTACTGAAGACAGAACTGAACTCACATTCTTGGTTTCTGCAAACATTCAAAGACAGGCGGAGGTGAACTGGCCTGGGATATATGCTTTGGAAGGGCTGGAGGACAATTCAGTGGAAGGTGTTGCATTTGCACACCTATTGCTGGGTTTTCAAGGGAACTCTGAATGGAATAAAGAACAAAAAAAAAATCCTTTTTCAGTGCTAATAATTTGCATTTAAGCAGCATATTGGTCAATCTGATAAACAGATTAATTTCTTCCCTTTTTAGGAGCTTGAAAATACCTTACAACTGGCAATTATGCACTGAGAACCCAGACCCAAGAAAGGAAAAACAGGTGATTGCAACTGATTGATAGTGTATGGAAACCTGACTGACAGCAGACAGGAGCACATAAACCTGCTTAACAAGGATATTTAATGCAAAGTGGATGTGTTTGGTTACATATAACTACTCTCTCCAGAGTTACACTTTCCTGTCAGATTTTATGCTACAAATATAGAGGGTTCACATGCAGCTACTGGCACATAAGGCACTCACAGCTGTTCTTGAAGGAAATAATTTTTATCACCAGCTGTAGTTCTCCTCCCCAGGGATGCAACCTCTAAATTTCTGTCCCTTCTCTTTTCGTTCCTTATCAACTAAACATTTTTAAACAAACAAACAAACAAAAAACCAACCAACCAACCAACCAAAAAACCCCACAACCTACAGAAATTAATAAACACACTCACAATATTGTGAGTAAGTGGAAATCCTAGGCTCATCATAACATGGGTGTCACATGGGGCTTTGCTTCAGCCATAGCTTATAGCTTTTTTATGCCACATGTCCTACAGACCAGTTTTCATTTTATTCCACGTGGGTTTCTGTTCCTTTTGTTTTCACTACATTCATCCCTCAAAAACTTTTTTTTTTTTTTTTTTTTTTTTTTTTTTTTTTTTTTTTTTTTTTTTAAGTCATTCCTGGTCCATAAATTCAGGGCAATTGACCTCAAATATTGTGGTGGTCTAACAGAGAAGAGCACAAAAAAAGAAAAAGAAAAAGAAAAAGAA
The DNA here is from genome assembly GCA_025960845.1 of Tachycineta bicolor. Taxonomy (NCBI): domain Eukaryota; kingdom Metazoa; phylum Chordata; class Aves; order Passeriformes; family Hirundinidae; genus Tachycineta; species Tachycineta bicolor. The sequence goes on from JANEHK010000032.1 coordinate 8,033,226, forward strand.
AAAGAAAAAAAAAAAAAAAAAAAGTCCCCAGTGTGTGTGTCTTATACAATACGCACACTGACCAGGTATAGACCTTTGCCCAGAGATGTAAGTGGGGTGTTAGTAGAAGACACATCTTAATCCATTGGTATGATAGTCTTTTTTGTTCCTGCTATCTGCTGATATAGAGAAATTCTTCTGTAAAGGAAGATTGGTTTGGAAGGAAAAATAAACTAAAAACAGACAGAAAAGGATATTGCAGAGGAATCTTTATGCCTGTGGAAATGCCTTGTGAATTTCAGTAAAGATGAAAATATCAGATTTTTTCATAAATAAGCACAGTATTTTTTAGCTTCAATCAAATCCCACTGCATTGAAATGACAACACATGAGAACATTTAATGTAATTTCAGAGGCATCAGTGGAACTTCATCTTCTACTTAAATACATGCTTAAAATTTCCACTAGTTTTGGTCCTTAATATGCAATGGTATCCTTTTCACAGTCTTCAAACTACTTATTAACTACAGTTATTAGTGGTCATTTTACTTTGCTCATAGCTTCACTTCTATAAAGAGAAATACCATAAGAGTTGTGCAGAAAAGTTGCAGTTTGCTATTGAAAGAAGTCTACAGTTTTTCTATTATGAGAATATTTTTTAACATGTTTTCATCCATTTATTATACTCCACAGCAAAACTCACATTATAATCTTTGTTCTATATGTATATAATTCATCCCCAAATTATGTAATCTGCTCAGTGTAGGTATCTTCACAGAAATATTTTACCCTATCTTCACCCTCACTTTGCTTGTACTATTTATCAAATAAACTATTTTGTGTTGTATCTGTAAATATTGACATAAGCCCCTACCTGATAAATAGTGTTACATTTTATTAATTTGAAAAATTCTGTTTGTGTGGAACTTCTATATGAACAATGGCATCTCTAGATCTACTCAGTTATGCAGAGTATTTCTAAAAGGCTGTGAAATAAATTATTCTTCTGGATACATGAGAGATAATGTTGAGGGTTAAGTTTCCTGTAGAATTCCGCGCCCCCCCCCCCCCCATGAGTTGCTAGGAGACTTTAAGTACTGATAGTTAAGGGGTGCTTAACCTGACAAAGGAAGCTGATCACTTGGTTTTGGGGGAGGGAGGAGGCTCCCAGGAGCAGAGGGTGGAGGACTCACTGCTCTCCGTTTTCCCGGGGAGGACGGTCGGGCTACGGAGTAGCTGCCTGGAGTTCACGGCTACCGGAGGAGCCTGGTCCTGGGAATTCTATCATCTGTTGGTGCACCCAGGAATTCGGAGTTGTCTTCGTTGCCCTGCTGGATTCTGGGTCAGCCCGAGTCCAGCCGCTGCAGGTTCTCCAGCACTGCCCACTTTGCCTGCCAGGACACTCCCCTGCCTGCCGAGGACAATCCACCGCTTCCAGCTTCCAGCCATCAGCGCCGGAGTTTCCACCGTTTGCCCCTCAGGGTTCTTGGTTGTTTTACTGTTATTATAATTGCTGTTGTTGTTTTTCTGTCCTGTTATATTTACTAGTAGAGGACTGTTATTCCTTCCCCATAGCTCTGACCGAAAAGTTGTTTTGTTTTTTTTTAATCTTCCAAATTATAACAACACGGAGGGAAGGATTTGAATTCCTCATTTCCTAGAGAGGCCTGCCTCTCCTTAGCAGACACTGTCTTTTTCAAACCAAGACAGAATTTGGCACCCAAATCGTGGGGCTCGAGGGCATTGAGAGAAAAGGAATAACAGTTCTTAAGTGCCTACATTGTTGTGTACTGTCCATCATGTGGTCTGGCTTAACCTGGTTCGGGTGGCATGTGGGTGTGGCCGTATTCCTCCCATTTGTGGGCCCTTACCTAAACATGGGCCCTGTAACTAAGGTTACTGTGGCTGTCATCCAGTTTGCTATGTGGGTTAACAAGGTAAGGAATTAGTGGATTTTTCAATTCCTCTGGAAGGCAGGCACATGGATTCAGGGCTATCATACACTAACTGTGTTTCTGGGGTTACTTTAACAACGGTACCTACTGTGAAGAAATGACACTGGGGGAAAATTTTTCACAACCCTTCATCCAGCTCTTTGGGTCTACCCCACCAGCCTTTGAAGGGTTCAAATCTCTGAATGTTAATGACATCATACAGTGGCTGGTGTTGCTGGACTGCCTGTTCTGTTTAGCGTTTAGAGATAAGGGGAGACTGACCTGGATAACCACCCTGATACCTAAATGGGAATAAGGATACTGCCCCACAGCCTGACACTGCCCCACAGCCTGCCTCAGGAATAAACCACCCAGATTTGGTGAAAGAGATAGGTGAGATGCTGAGGGAGCACATTTCCCCTGTAGGAGCCTCATTAGCCCCAGCTGCTGGGAAACCCTCCCCCTGCCCCAACAAAGGAGAGTCTGATGGTGCAGCAGCGGAACCCACAGATGTTACATCCGTCCAGGTTCCAGCTGAACCAAAGGGGCAGCCACAGCCAGCAGCAGTTGCCCCTGTGGAAACAAGGAAGTATAAGGTGAAATCAGAGCACCAGGCAACAAGGATAAGAAAGGAGGGCCCTCACAACCTGCAGGGGCGTTAGAGGTTGAGATCATCACTGAGTCCCTGACATATGAAAGTCTCCATAATCTGCAAAAAGATCTTGCAAGATGGGGACGTGAGGCTTATACAGCCTGGTTAGTTCGGGTCTGGGACCTTATAGGTACAGGTGTGCAGCTAGATAGTAGTGAGTCAAAGAATTTTGGACCCTTGACCAAGGACTCAGGTGTGAATCAGGTATTCATAAGGCCCCTTTCCCTTTGGGAGCGGCTTTTAATGAGTGTAAGGGAGAGGTTTGTCCACAGAGACAGAATGCAGGAGCACCATCATAGAATGTGCTGGAAGAACCTTGAGGAAGGGATCCAACAGCTGAGAGAAGTGGCAGTATTGGAGGTACTTTTTGGGAGGGGTGGACAGCATGATAATGACCCCGACAAAGTCAGGTGCACAGGGCAAATGCTGTGGAATCTGGCAACTCTAGGACCATCTCAATACGCCACATTCATTGCAACAATTAATCCTGATAACAACCGAGAGACAGTGGGTTCTGTAGCCAACAAGCTCAAAAATTATGACAGTATGATCAGTGGCCCAGTGCAGGCTCAGGTCTCTACTGTGGCTAAGGAACTCAGGGAGAAGATGGAGGAGGTGACAGAGGAGACAAGGGAGGTGAGGGAGGAGATGAGGAGGAACAGTTCCCATGTGGCACCAGTGCGAGTTACAGGCCCCAGAGTCAGAGCTCAACGTCCCCCCTCTAGAGAGAGAGGGTACACCCCACGAGCTGACCTGTGGTTCTTTCTGAGTGACCATGGGGAAGACATGGGAAGGTGGCATGGGAAACCCACTTCTGCCCTGGCAGCACGGGTGCGTGAGCTCAAGGAGAGAAACACTAACCGAGGGGGTTCCACTAAGATGAAGGTAGCCTCAACATCGCATGACCAAGCTGCCAGGTATTATAGAAGTGAGGATATGTCAGATCGCTGTGAAGGAACCTCTACCATGTATGCCCAGGAAGGGAATAATGACCGGTGCTAGAGGGGCCCTGCCTCTAGCCAGGGAGAGGCATGGGAAAACCGGGTCTATTGGACGGTGTGGATACGATGGCCTGGCACATCAGAGCCACAGAAATATGAAGCTTTAGTTGATACTGGTTCGCAGTGTACACTGATACCATCAGAATATGTGGGGACAGAACCTATTTCCATTGCTGGGGTGACGGGAGGATCACAGGAATTGACTCTGTTGGAAGCCGAGGTGAGCCTGACCGGGAAGGAGTGGCAGAAATATACAATTGTGACTGGCCCAGGGGCCCTGCATATTTTAGGCATAGACTTCCTCCGGAATGGTTATTACAAAGACTCTAAAGGACTCAGGTGGGCTTTTGGAATAGCAGCTGTGGAGGCAGAGGGCATTAAGAAATTGAATAGCTTGCCTGGACTGTCGGAGAACCCATCTGCAATAGGACTTTTAAAGGTAGAAGAGCAACGAGTTCCAGTTGCCACCTCGACGGTGCACCGCCAACAGTATCGGACAAATCGAGATGTCGTGATCCCCATCCACAAGATGATCCGTGAGCTGGAGAGCCAAGGGGTAGTCAGCAAAACCCACTCACCCTTCAACAGCCCCATCTGGCCTGTGCGCAAGTCTGATGGAGAATGGAGATTGACTGTGGACTACCGTGCCTTGAATGAAGTGACTCCACCATTGAGCGCTGCTGTGCCGGACATGCTGGAACTCCAGTACGAGCTGGAGTCCAAGGCAGCAAAATGGTACGCCACAATTGACATTGCTAACGCATTTTTCTCCATTCCTCTGGCTGCAGAATGCAGGCCTCAGTTTGCTTTCACCTGGAGGGGCGTGCAGTACACCTGGAACCGACTGCCCCAGGGGTGGAAACACAGCCCCACCATCTGCCATGGACTGATCCAGGCTGCACTGGAAAAGGGTGAGGCTCCGGAGCACCTACAGTACATCGATAACATCATTGTGTGGGGGAACACGGCAATGGAAGTGTTTGAGAAAGGAGAGAAGATCATCCAAATTCTCCTGAAAGCTGGTTTTGCCATCAAGCAGAACAAAGTCAAGGGACCTGCCCAAGAGATCCAGTTCCTGGGAGTAAAGTGGCAAGATGGACGGCATCAGATTCCCACTGAGGTCATCAATAAGATCACCGCAATGTCTCCACCGACCAGCAAGAAGGAAACACAAGCTTTTCTAGGTGCCATAGGTTTTTGGAGAATTCACATCCCTGAGTACAGCCAGATTGTGAGCCCTCTCTACCTGGTCACCCACAAGAAGAACGATTTCCACTGGGGCCCTGAACAGCAACAAGCCTTTGCCCAGATCATGCAGGAGTTTGCTCATGTGGTAGCCCTTGGCCCAGTCAGGACGGGACCAGAGGTGAAGAACGTGCTCTACTCAGCAGCCGGGAACAATGGCCTATCCTGGAGCCTTTGGCAGAAGGTGCCTGGGGAGACTAGGGGCCGACCACTGGGATTCTGGAGCTGAAGCTACAGAGGGTCCGAAGCCAACTACACTCCAACAGAGAAGGAAATCTTGGCCGCCTATGAAGGAGTTCAAGCTGCCTCAGAGGTGATTGGCACAGAAGCACAACTCCTGCTGGCACCCTGACTACCGGTGCTGGGGTGGATGTTTAAAGGAAAGGTTCCCTCCACCCATCATGCCACCGATGCCACGTGGAACAAATGGATTGCCCTCATCACTCAGCGTGCCTGCATTGGAAACTCAAATCGCCCTGGGATTTTGGAGATAATTACAAACTGGTCGGAAGGTGAAAACTTTGGTCTCACAGATGAAGAGGAGCAGGAACAAGTGACACGTGCTGAAGAAGCTCCACCATACAACCAACTGCCAGCAGAGGAAACACGCTATGCTCTTTTCACTGACGGCTCCTGACGCATCGTAGGGATGAACCGGAAGTGGAAAGCAGCTGTATGGAGCCCCACACAACAGGTTGCACAAGCCACTGAAGGAGAAGATGGGTCAAGCCAACTTGCTGAATTCAAAGCTGTTCAACTGGCCCTAGACATTGCTGAAAGAGAGAAGTGGCCAAAGCTCTACCTCTACACTGATTTGTGGATGGTGGCCAATGCTCTGTGGGGTTGGCTGGACAAGTGGAAAAAGACCAGTTGGCAGCACAGGGGAAAGCAAATCTGGGCTGCAGATGAGTGGAAGGCCTCAGGTCACCATGGCAGAGATGCCACCTATAAGTGGGCACAAGACCGAGGGGTGGATCTAACCATGGATAGTATTTCTCAGGTTATCCATGACTGTGAGACGTGTGCTACAATCAAGCAGGCCAAGTGGGTGAAGCCCCCATGGTATGGCAGGCGATGGTCCAAGTATAAGTATGGGGAGGCCTGGCAGATTGACTACATCACCCTTCCCCAAACCCGCCAAGGCAAGCACTATGTGCTGAACATGGTGGAAGCCACCACTGGATGGTTGGAGACCTCCCCTGTGCCTCACGCTACTGCCCGGAACACCATCCTGGGCCTTGAAAAGCAAATCCTGTGGAGACATGGTACCCCTGAGAGGATTGAGTCTGACAACGGGACTCATTTCAAGAACAGCCTTATAAACACCTGGGCTAGAGAACATGGCATTGAGTGGGTGTACCATATTCCTTATCATGCACCAGCAGCCGGGAAAGTTGAATGATGCAGTGGCCTGCTTAAAACCACTTTGAAGGCACTGGGTGGGGGCATTTTCAAGAACTAGGAGATTAATTTAGCAAAGGCCACCTGGTTAGTGAACACTCAAGGTTCCACCAACTGAGCAGGCCCTGCCCAATCTGAGCCCCTGAGAACAAGAGATGGAGATAAGGTTCTAGTGTTACACATGAGAGGAATGCTGGGAAAAACTGTTTGGATTAATTCTGCCTCCAGCAAAGACAATCCCGCTCATGGGGTTATTTTTGCTCAGGGACCTGGCTGCACATGGTGGGTGATGCAAAAGGATGGAGAGACCCGCTGCATACCTCAAGAGGACCTTGTTTTCCGCTGAACATTGTGACTGTATCTGTATTTATATTTACATGTATATATATGTATATTATTTAAAGGTTTAAATTCAATATAATATGTTGGTATGGGAAAAAATTTGGGGTGGATAATGTTGAGGGTTAAGTTTCCTGCAGAATTTTTCTCCCCCCCATGAGTTGCTAGGAGACTTAAGTACCTATAGTTAAGGGGTGCTTAACCTGACAAAGGAAGTTGATCACTTGGTTTTGGGGGAGGGAGGAGGCTCCCAGGAGCAGAGGGTGGAGGACTCACTGCTCTCGGTTTTTCCGGGGAGGATGGTTGGGCTACGGAGTAGCTGCCTGAAGTACACGGCTAACGGAGGAGTACGGTCCTGGGGATTCTATCATCTGTTGGAGCACCCAGGAATTCGGAGTTGTCTTCGTTGCCCTGCTGGCTTTGGGTCAGCCCGGGTCCAGCCGCTGCAGGTTCTCCAGCACTGCCCACTTTGCCTGCCCAGCCACTCCCCTGCCTGCCGAGGACAATCCACCACTTTCAGCTTCCAGCCATCAGCACCGGAGTTTCCACCGTTTGCTCCTCAGGGTTCTTGGTTCTGTTTTACTTTCATTATAAGTGCTGTTGTTGTTTGTCTGTCCTGTTATATTTACTAGTAAAGGACTGTTATTCCTTCCCCATAGCTCTGACTGAAAAGGTGGTTTTTTGTTTTTTTTTTTTAATCTTCCAAATTATAATAACACGGAGGGAAGGATTTGAATTCCTCATTTCCTAGAGAGGCCTGCCTCTCCTTAGCAGACACCTGTCTTTTTCAAACCAAGACACTTAAGCAATAGAAATAACAGTAGTTAAATCACCAGCTCTTTGATAATCAAGTTTGAAAAAAGGAAAAATGGAAGATTTTTGTCTGTTTTCCCGAAAAGGGAAATTTGAAAAAAGTAATAGTTCTGAAGCTGTGTCTTTACAAAACTTTCAAACAAACTTTCAGTAAAAATAATTAATTCAAAACTTGGTCAAGTGCAAAAATAAAATCCATTTTTTGAGTGAAATTTTGTATTTCAAACTAGAGGTTTCATCCATTTGCAATACTTAAACACTTAGGGATGGATAAATAAAATAAAATTAAATTAAATAAAAATAAATAAAATAAAATAAAATAAAATAAAATAAAATAAAATAAAAACAATAGTCTTTGTTCATGATCTAAGTAGCTCATATAAAAAATCATTAGCCACCAGACTAAGAACCATTTTTGACAAAGGTAGCTGTTGCATACTTATGACAGATATAAATCTCCCTTCTATGACTTTCTAAGGCTTATTAGTGTCTACAATGGATCTATGACAAAGAGTAGATTTATTTATTCATTATGTTATATAATATTAAGTAGAAATTTAAACTCTTCTTGGACCTACTAATCTGAATATTACAATGACCATAATTAGCTGGCCCTGGTCAGTGTGCACAGACTTGAGTTTTGTATCAGTTCCTGTAAATCTATCAGCAAGAAATTATAATACTCTCTTCCTTTTAATATATTTAAGCCTTTGTTAAGGGTATTTGCACCCAAGAGCAAAGGTATTCTTGTTACAGCACCAGGGAACAGTGAAGTTCAGGTCTCTGTGCTAGTGCTCTGCATTCGTCATCAGCTGCAGCTGTGCACTGGTGTGTCAAAGCACAGATCTCCCTGGAAGATGAACATTTAGCAGAATTAAACCCACTGTGACACAGTTTAAGTGAAGCCGATATTCAGAAACAATGCTGTCTAGACTCCTCTTGCTTATTTTCACTTCTTTGCTTTGAAACACCTTCTCACTTTGCGAAAAACAAACAAACAAAACAAAACAAACAAACAAAAAACCACACAAAACCCACCACCGCCAACAACAAAAACCCCGCAACAACAACAGAAGTATTTATATGGGCAAGCAAATGATAAGAAATAGAAGCCATTTAATATTGTTATTAATGTTGGTTCCAAGAAAGAATTTCCAAATGTGGACAGGAAAAGAAACTGAAAGAAACATAAGATACTACAAGCATTTGTTATTCGTAATAGCAACTGGTAACATTATTTCAAGTAGCAGATTTTCTGGTCACAGAACATTTTCTTGCTCATAGTTTAGGATTATCTAGATGGTATCCCAAGGTCTGACTATTATTCAGGTATTTCTAATTAAATTTTTTCTTAATTTTTAATTTGGTGATAGTTTGAGAATCTATACCAAAACATAATCTGGATATGAATGATCTATATTTCTTGGAATTTGTTTGGCTCATTCAGTAAGTTTAGAAAGTATTCTGGGAGATAAATTTGAGAAACATTAAGCTTAGAGAAACTTCCCACAACAAGTTCTTCATTAGGTATAAAACATCTGCAGATGTGTGCCAATTTATACCAGGTGCAGATCTGACCTCTGACCTTCCTTAGATTTAATTCACTTTGTTATCCACATATTTTTACATTTATGTTTTGAGATCCATTCTTCACTGATACCTACTTCGGACAGCTTTATCTGTCAATCACCTAGACATGGATGCAACACTCATCACTTCTATTTCAATACTTGAGCTGTATTCTCTGGCTGGATGTGAGAATTTCTACAGTCATCATTATAATCTGTGACTGAAGGCTCATATTTTAGGGGTTCTGCCTACATATCCATGGTGCCTAGAAATATCATATGCAGAGATTTAGTTGCTTGGCAAGGGAATTCAGGGAAGCCTAGCAGGAAACCGATAAAGGAATTGAGCAGCTAAAAAGGTTCACTGAAATGAAAGTAAGGTTCTCACAGTGGGATGACAAGAAAATGTCTCTCTTAGTTTAGCATTTAAAGTTGGGAACCAACCCTTGGAGAAGAACTTTCAGGCAAGATTAACTGGGTTTTGAATGTAAGGAAGGTAGGAAAGGCTCCAAGGTGGAAAAGCAGATTCCAGGTGTCCATATCTGCTGGTTTATCATTTGTCAGAGTAGTTTAAAATCGGGAAGGGAGAAAAAATAACCTAAATATCTTCTACCACCCTAACTTCCAATCAGCTGTTTAGTATTCTCCCACTGATGTTACTAAGTTGCTATGTTTACTTTACGATAACCAGATTTATGTGCATTTAACATGCAGAGAAGATGGGCATGTAAGTCAAAAACTACCACATGAAATGTAAGCATATGTATTGAGAAATACTCTTATCTATGAAAAAATACCAATCTATCTCTATCAAGGTTCTACCAGGTGATCCCAGTGGGGTTTTGACCATAATCCAGGTGCTTATGAATATGTTCTCTACTCTCTCGTCATTGCAAGAAAGTCCTCAGAAAATGTAAGAAATAATTCTGTTTTATTTGGGTTCATACTGTATTTCATTTTTATATCGGGTTTTGTAATGGTTTCTTCTGCACACACACACACACACACACACACACACACACACACCCCCACCCCGCATTCCCCTGGAAAATGTATCATCTCAAGGTTTGTCCCTAACCCTTTTCCCCACCCATTCTCCCACCCTGGAATGTAATCCAACTCTATTCCACTTCCACCTTATCCCTGACTGGGTAGTGGCTTGTCCCTACTCTTAGCCCCTTCCCCTGGATATAAGCCAGAAAAGCACATGGAAATTTACTCTTGGTTCAGGGATGGGGAGGAGGCTCCTGACAGAGGCAGGGGCAGGACCACAGAAGAAAGACAGAATAAAGCCCTGATTTCCCCTGGATCAAGTGCAGATCTTCCTTTGCCATCAACAAAAACCTGACCTCTCTAAGGGAAAATGTTCACAGCAGCTCCCGGGTTTTGGGGCCCTAAGGAAAAATCCTTCAAACTGTAGTTAGTCTCTTGAGCTAGCCAGGGCTCCGAGAGAGAGACTAGCCACAGGTGACTCCCAAGCGTGGTGCCCAAAGCCACTGGCATGGCTCCCAGGAGAAGGCTCAAAGAAACAGGTGTAGAGCATGTTGCTGAGGAATTTCACACAGGCACGTGAGTCCAAAAACGTGGCCCATCCACACAGAGACAGACGCATCAGGCTTGGAGTTCACTGTGGAGTCCCAGAAACACCGGGCTCCACAGAGAGAGACTGTGGTTTTCCTTTGGACTTAAAAACCCCGTTGGACTGCTGCAAAGAAGTCTCCTGAACAGCAAGCTGCTCCCAGAAGAAAGAAACCTTGTGTTTGTGGACAGCTGACCCTGGGAACCAAAACTGGAAGCCCTTTCTGCCCAAAAAGGGTCCGTTTCAGGCAAAGGTAGTGCCTGAGAAGTTTTTTCATCACCATGCTGGAATCTGGTAAGTAAAAAAATCTTTCAGAGGGTTCAAACCTCAGGGTAAGGTTGTTGTTGTTTTTTTTTTTTTCCTTTGAGGGAAGGTTCTTGCCTTCAGGGCAGACCTTCAGGTTGCTTTTAAAAGCAAATTGGTTTATGCTGCGAAGTCTCCCTGGGTGGGGGAGGTAAAAGTATCTCCTCCTGTTTTATGGGGTTTTTTTCCCTTCTTTCCAGTGAGGGTTTTTTTTTGTTGTTGTTGTTTGTTTGGTTGGTTGGTTGGTTTTGGGGTTTTTTTTTGTTTTGTTTTGTTTTTTGTTTTTTGATTTGTTTTGGTTTTTTTCCCTTTCGGTTTCCCAGTTGCAGTCAAAGGGGAAAATCTGAGCAAAAAAATGGGTGCTAGGCAGTCTGTGCCCCAGAAAAAGGTATTTTACCAAGTTTTATGTGCTTTGGAAGATGGTGGGACACATTGTTCAAAGAAACATTTGAAAAAAATTTATTTGCTGGTTGTTTTTTCACTTTCCCCATGTCCTTAGAACAAATAAGCTTCCCAGAATTTGGGGGGGCTGTTGCAAATAAATTGTCTGAATAAGGCACTCCTAAGGACACAGAAACTGCAAATTTTCCTCTCTGGAGTTTGCAAATTTGGCTTGCATTGCAAAAGCAAAATGAAGTGAAAAAACAGCCAGTTCCTAGTGAATTTTCCCCAGTTCCCCCAGTTTCTCCCTCTCCTGACCCCAAAATCCCTTCCCCAAGCTTGGTTATTCTGAGGAAAGCAACCCATGAGACAGGGCAGGGAAGCTGCAGTTCCCCTGGCTTTCCCCAAATTCCTGATTCCCCCTGCTCAAATAATCCTGGCCAGACTGCTCGAGAAACTCCTAAACTTTCCCCAAACCTCCCTTCTTCCCCAGTTTGCAAATCCCGTGTTCGGTTTACTTTTGCAGACAGTTTGGGTGCCCCAAATCCCCATTTTAGTGATTCCCCAGGTTAGTTTGGGGGGGCGGAGGGGGGGTCGTCACAAGATGGAGGGTACCATGAGGCAGTTTTCTCTTTTGTTCCCCAGGATGGCCGGAGCCATGTGCTCTGAACACGTGTGGAGCCTCTTTGCTACGTTTTTGGCCTCACATGAATGGCCCATGTTGGGCGTCACTCCTGTTGCTTGTCTCTTTTGGAGCTGCTGGCTCTGTTTCACCCAGGCAAGCTTGAGACTGCAGCAAGACAGGAGAACTCTCCTGGGTCCTAAAAACATGGGGAGTGGCAGAGGGGCTTTTTCCCCTTATCACGAGAGAGAGAGACCACGTCGATGGTAGAGGAAAGAAGTCAGACTTGACAAGAGGGAGAGTCCAAGGTCTTTATTCCTGTCTTTGTCCCATCCTGTTTGGACATCTGCCTTGGTCCCGCAGCTCAGGCCAAGTCCCGCCTGGGCCTCGTGGTCTGGGCTTCTATGCAAGGGGGCGGCTAAAGGAGGGGACAAACCAACACACAATGAGGGATAAGGTGGGAGTGTAACAGGGTTGGAGGGCAGGGACAAACTTTGGGACATAATGTTTTCTAGAAGAACAGGGGGGTACAGAACAAACCATTACAGCATAAAACCCAACACAAAAATGAAATACGATATATAAAAATGAAATAGCATATAAAAACAACACACAGCAACAGCATCAGTCGTAGGTGGGCAGTGAGAATGACATTAAAAATTCAGCTTTTCATCCAAGATGAATTTGTAGTTTTATTGAGCGTAATTTACTGGAATTTTCAGCAGCTTAGTATGTGTGGTTTTGTATGTGTATGTGGAGGTGAGTTTGGGCATGTTTACAGTAATAATTTCACCATGCAAAGCTTTGATGCCTCTGAAATTTCCTGCTATTTACACTTGTTATCCCTTAAGAGTCTCAGAACAGTAATAGTTTCTTCCAAGGATTCCCTCAGTTGTGTTTTGAGCTTCAGTCAGAAGAAAAGAAATGACCCACACAACCCCTGGGCCTAATTACAGCAAGAACAAGTCAAAATTTGCATACCAAATACTCCTGGAATCTCAAACACTTAAATAAAACAAGATATTGAGACATAGGTCTGTTTCTTCTATTACTGAATAAAAAAAAAAAAAAAAAATTTCCACAACCAGATCCTTGGGTTTTGTGTGATTAGGAAAGCGAAAAAATACACTGAGAAAGTTATTCCTTGAGAATTATTCGTACAGATCTAACAATTATTATTTCATTATTTTTTTCTATAGTTTCTCTCAAGTTCTCTGAATATCCTCGTTTACATTTTATTTTTCTTCTCTTTGCTTTCCTACAGAAATTCCCCTCCCTGTCAATCTATATTTAATGACTTTGGTTTAACTTTATTATGAATTCACACACTTAGATTTTTTTCTTTACAGCAGAGATTCCAGGTTAACTCTCTGGAATATTTTTTCAGTAAACTTTGAACAGCACATAGACCGCTAAGAAGCCAATGGGAATTCAGCAAGTTTTGCTTAGGTTTTCTTTCTCTCTCCACATCACTGGGGAGGTTTATTTTCATGAGAGATTTTTTTTTTAGGTTTATTTTTGTGAACGATTTTTCATTGGTTGGTTTGTGTGTTCTTTTGTTTATCTGGTCATTTTTGTTGCTTGTTTCCTTGTTTGTCCTTTTGCAAATATTTTCCATTAAACGATTTTGAAATAACTCGCTGCTGGAACCAACCTGTCAGAAGAAGGTACTCAGGAATTAAAGAAATATGCATGTGTTAGAGCTTGGCCGTATTTGGCAGATGTAGATGTGTGATAACCCCTCCCACAACCAGATGTGTGCATTCAGATCTGTGGAAATCAAAGAAGAAAATCTGGCACAAACTTCAACGCCCTTGAAGTATACCAGGCGTCTGCCAAAATTATCAGACTAAGCCTGTAGATCTTCAAAAGGGCTGCATTTGGCTCCATATTCAGAAGTAGTTTGCAGAGTGCCCTGCCAGCATAATGCTGGCACAGATTGTATCTCTACCTTGAAATTAGTTTTAGGTAAAGAAAATTTTATTTCAGCTCACAGAAACAAAAACTGCCATTGCACACAAGAAACAGATAGGGAATGAACTTTTAAAAATGGCTGGCGCCAGATGCTGCAGAGAGAGAGATTAATAGTACAGTTTGCCCAAAGGGAAAATTTCTTCTTAAACCCTTGTAGGTAGAAAGTAGCTTATGTCCTGAAGCAAGTGAACTTATATCCCTTCCAAAAGTATTTTTTACTATTATTATTATTATTAATTATTATCATGATTTCTTGTATTTCCTATAGTTATTTTTATCATTGTACCATATGTTGTATTTATCAGTATACAGTCTTGGAAAGGTCCAATTCTTTTCCTTTATTATTTTTGTTTGTTTGTTTGTTTTCTTTCCCACCTAAGAGTTTGCTAATGGCTGTAATACAGAAATAATGGTTATAATTTGCAGCTAGAGAATTGCACCCATTTAGGGATATTAAAGCAGTTTTTCCGAAGACTATTAAATTTAGCTGCAGCACATCTATTTTGAGTTCAGTAAATAACAACATTTCATCCATAAAGGAAGTAGCACAAGATGGAGACAAGGTCAGATTTTCAGAGTGGGATATTTAATATTTGAAGACCCAAAGAATCCATTTTCAACTTAGTTTACCTCCCTATGAAAACACTGAAGTTCTCTGAAATTTTAGTGTGCAGTGGAGCCTGGGAACCCTGAAAATCTTCCATCTATTCCTGACTTGTGCTGTGTTTTTTCACACCACTATGGTGTTTTGCAGTGTCTCTTCGCTTTCCTGCTCGGAGAAGAGTACAATTTGAATAGACAAACAAAAGAATTTCAGACAATAGTAAAAGACTGAAGCTGGAACAGAGGTCCAAGAGCTATTTCAGTCTGGTAACCGTCACTAAATCAGTAAGCTAAGAATAGAGCAAATGTCTCAGTAGTTATTCTCCAGTGGTATAATAGCTGACTTAAATATTAAAGGATCTAATCCTCCAGATCATCATTGTTTGAATAGTTTGTGTGACATTGGAAGATGTGGCCAGGGTTTGGGCTTCAATCAAATGCATTTTTTCAAATTTAATGTAAAATTAGTTTAAAAAAAAATACCATTATTGCGACGACATCTTCACCCACTATGGGATGATATAAGTATGGCATAAGTTTCTAGGAGACAAATTGCAATTGCAAAGAGTAGAACTCGGGGCATAATACAAGAAAACACTAATAAACATAACATCACTTTTCTTATTAAATTAGTTCTTCCTCTACTCCTAAGCAGAGGAGGAAGAAAGAGAAAACAAATGAGCAACAGTTGCTGTGTATTATTTGGTTTCATATTGTATTTCGTTTTTATATTGGATTTTGTAATGGTTTCTTTTGTACCCCCCTGTTCCCTTGGAAAATGTATCATCCCAAGGTTTGTCCCTAACCCTTTTCCCCACCCATTCTCCCACCCTGGAATGTAATCCAACTCTATTCCACTTCCACCTTATCCCTGATTGGGTAGTGGCTTGTCCCTGCTCTTAGCCCCTTCCTCTGGATATAAGCCAGAAAAAGCACATGGAAATTTACTCTTGGTTCAGGGACGGGAACCAGGCTCCTGACAGAGGCAGGGGCAGGACCACAGAAGAAAGACAGAATAAAGCCCTGATTTCCCCTGGATCAAGTGCAGATCTTCCTTTGCCATCAACAGGAACCTGATCTCTCTCTCTAAGGGAAAAGGTTCACAGCAGCTCCTGGGTTTTTGGGGTCCTGAGGAAAAACCCTTCCAACTGTGGGTTCTCTTTTGAGCTAGCCAAGGCAAGAACGGAGCCAGAGGGCTCTGTGAGAGAGAGACTAGCCACAACCAACAATGTCTACCCATTCCTGCAACTCATGAAGAGGGAGAAAGCATATTGTGTGTCCTGTCTCATTTATCATTGTCACAATCATAATTTATCATTGTCGCAATGAAGTTTGTCCTGGAGGAGGACACCGTCCTCCAAAGATTTCTCCCACACTTCTCACTGCCTAGTGTGTATCATGTATTGTTTGCTGAGTGATTAGTGAGGTATATGTGGATACATTAACGTGGAAGGTTGGATGCATTTGACAAGAAGTCAATGATTCTTTCTGACATGACTTTAATAGACCCAAGAGGTGGTCATGGGATGATACTTCTAATAGATATAGATGTGAACAACCCAAGTTTTATGACAAAGGTCAATGATATTGATGATTAGTGTGGAGAAGATAATTTTACTGGCCTGGTAGGAGGCAACTTATATGCTTCATGAAAGGTTTCCCCACCCACAGCA
Source organism: Tachycineta bicolor (assembly GCA_025960845.1). Taxonomy (NCBI): domain Eukaryota; kingdom Metazoa; phylum Chordata; class Aves; order Passeriformes; family Hirundinidae; genus Tachycineta; species Tachycineta bicolor. The sequence continues at coordinate 8,049,293 of JANEHK010000032.1, forward strand.
TTATTTAGGATATCACAATGTTCACAACAAACAACTATTTTGCAATTCTATCACATAATAGTGAAATGTTAGATATTGTTGGTAACTGTGTGGAGAAGATGAAGAACCTTTTCTGATAACAGGTATGAATAAGTTCTTTTCTACCAGCATTTCATATCTGAAAAGTCTCCTAAGAGGAAACTCAGTTAAGAAACCGTTGCTAAGGCATTGTATATCCCTGCCATCCAATTTCCCTCCAGACCACTATGTCAGAAATCAAGGTATCTGTGATCCATCCAGCATTTAGTACTGATGACAGAATGAACTGAAGATTTCATGTAACACAAGAAGATTGGGCTGTGAAAGTCATTAGCTCTATCACAGCTTAACCATCTTTCACGATGGAAACTCAGCAGTGATGAAAACACTCCTTGTCTTCAATAAGAGCATATATGTGGACACAGGCAACAAAAAAGAAAAAAATATGATAGTATTGTATCATATTGTTAGAGAAAAGTGGAAACTGCCTGTCCAGCTCCAAAAATATGAAAGTTCAGAAAAAAAAAAAAATCCTCAACAAGGTTAAACATATCAGTTTTATCAATTTGAAGACTGTCTAATTGATAAAGATTCCTAATTGGCAGTTTCATAATTCAAAAAAGTTAATCTCTCCTCACACAACTACTCTGTCATTCCCAACAAAGAACTATTAGGGTAATTAAGATGTAATGAATATAAAACCTCTTTAGTTATCACACTGGTGTTGACCATAGTACATCAGTAGTATGGTCAACATACTAATTATCATAGTATTTTCTTCTTTTGGATGAGATTTGTACAGTAATTCAATGTGTACGCCACAAGAATTAAAAAAAAAAAAAACAAAAACAAAACAAAAAACAAAAAAACACCACACAGATCTCTTTTAGTAACACATGCATAAGGAGAGAAGAGAATATGAAGCAAACTGGAGGCATTATCAAATTAATTTTTAGAACCTTAAAGTGCAGAGAATACTCCCAAAGCCTGGAAAGAATTCCTTCTGCTCACATTCTTTAAGATCTAATAGTATATCTTAATACATACTAAAATACATATCTTAAAACATATTACTGCTACATTAATCATCTTTTGTGATGAGAATCAAATTTAGAACATATTATATGATCTTTGCAGTCTGTGCATTCTTGGTAGGAAGCACACTCCTGATAATCTCTCACAGGAACCAAGAAAATAAATTTATTTGTAGGAAATTGTAATGTTTGTTATAATTTGTTACCTGCAGTTAGTTACCAAGAGTTATTGCTGGCTAAGTATTGTATTTTATAAAATTAAATATCTAAATCCTGTGCCAAACGGAAGAATTTACTTCAGAATAGTAAAAACTTTGTAAAATATTCAATGCCTGATAGAATCTTTTTGATTGACTAGCCCTCCTTAGGGTGGTGTACATTGAACATAAACTTACTGTATGGGGTTAACCAGCAGTGAGGGATATGGAGACTACCAGCTTATGTTGTGAAGAGATGGAAGCCCCATGGTCTTCTTACAACAGCAGAATAACAAAAAGAAACAAGAAGCAGTCAGACATAGATTGCAGTATTTTGTTAAAAAATAGGGGGGAAAAAAAGTAAGGCAAAAAAAAAATTTCACCCTTCCCACATCTCAGCTTAGAGTGTGGTGAAGGAGAAGAAGATTGGGCAACAGCAAAACAGTTTTGGGAAGATTATGCAAATATTAAAGGAAACATTATTCAAAGAGGAGAATACAAAAAGTTAGAATCTGTAAAGCCCAAATGGAGAAACCAGAATTAGGTTTGTTTCCAAAAATTGTTCAAAAATTATTTTGGCAGCACTAGAATCTAAAAAATACTCTTCACCCAAAACATTTTCATCAGTGTGAATGTGTATGTAGCAGTGTACAGACTGTAAACATAAACCCTCCTCAGGCACGATACAGCACACCTCACACAGAGCTTCTAGAAGTTTGTCAAAATGCTTACTCATACCCACACCTCTGAATATTGATAACTAAAGTTTTTTGTGGGTTTTGTTTGTTTGTTTGTTTGTTTTGGTTTTTTGTGGTGGTTTGTTTGTTTGTTTGTTTTTCCATGTATTTGTAATTTTGTAGATCTGGCTATGCAGCTCCTGATATTTTTCCCACCCCTTCTCTTAGGTTTTAGAGTAATAGGGTAACCTTTTAACATATTCCTGAAATATTATTTAGTCTTATTCTCAAGAAGAAAACCTTCAAGGAGGACATATTTTTTGCCAAGCAGAAACTGAGAAGACACAATGAGAAACGGGATGAAGAAGCCCTGGACCAACTTAAGCAGAGCGGTAGCCAGGGGAAAATTACCTAAACAACTCCTCTTCTAACTGGACATTATTTATTAAGTAGGCTAATTTGTAAAACTTACAAATATTGTAGAAAAATGATACCAGGTCTGCCCACAGCCCATAACTATGGAGGCACCTGGGAGCTTCCAATGAAGACTTTCTTTTTTATTTTACCATTTTAATATTGTTCAAGAGTCTCTCCTTTGATATGTCTAACAGATATAAATAAACCTATTAGTATGCCTAACAGATTTTGATAATTCTAACAGATATTAAATGTATCCATGCCAACATGAACCTGTCATAAAGGAATACAAGATATGAACAAGGACAGAGGTTCATTCCTTGTGTATTGTGAAATTGCTGTGTTTCATGAGCATTCCAAGACTGTCCTAGTTCTGGCCAATTTTTGCAGCAGTCTCGAGGTTCATGGCCAAGACCCTGGACCATTTTCAGGGAGCACAGCACCACTTTGCTGTGGTGTTCTGTGAGGTTGTACTGGGCGCTGGTCATTCACCTATCTTGTACACTCTGCTCTAAGCATTATTGCTGTTGCTGTTCACATTCTTATTTCATTGATAATTTTTTTTCAATAATAAATTATAAAATATTAATGTCTAATAAACTGTTCTTATCTCAACCAGTGAGCCTCATCTTTTTGTTCTTCCAGTTCTCCTCATGCAGATCCCTGGTTTAATTCTGCATGCTGACAGTATGAATTACAGGAGAACCTAAACCACAGTTAGAAGCTATGAGTGATGATAGAGCCTAAAACTACATAAATAGATCTAAACCTGGAAGCCTACTTCTTGAGCTTTTTTTGCTGTAGTGCAGCATTGTTTCTTACAGTCATACTGCCATGGATTTTTTTTTTTTTTTTATTATTTTTTTTTATTATTTAATAATTGCAGACTAACTTTCATTTGAATGAATAAAATAAATATGAACAAGTAAAGCATAAAATAGAAACAAAGTACAGACAATTAAAATGTTGATACCACCAATTATTCTCTTGAAAATAGTGTATAGATTACTCTGTATTACTCTGTAATAGCCAGGACTACTTGATCTGCTATATCATATGAAAGGAAATCTCAAGAAAACCAGGTTTTCTCCAGATAATCAAAACCGGGTCTGCAATACAGTAATACAAACCTCGTAAAAAAGAAGATGGACCATTCAAGGATGTGTCTTTCCTGCCAGTGAATGTGCTGCCTCAGTAACAGGACAAAACTCTTGTCATATTCTTCTTAAAAAAAAAAAAAAAAAAAAAAAAAAAAAAAAAAAAAAAAAAAAAAATTAAACTGATAAAGTGATGTATTTTATGAATAATGCATTGCTCAAGGGCTTCAGTCTACAGTATATACTACACAACCATAATTTGTAATGTTTACTTAAACAGCTCTCAACCAAACACTTAGAATCGCTTAGCATCTTGTCCCTGAGCAGTTTGCATCAGAAATCCTTAATTTTATTGTTATTTAAGAAATGCTTAATTTTATCGTGCTAAAGGAATTAACAGAAGAGTGGAGGAAATCACAAAAAAAACCCCTCATCTTGGACTGAAAGAGAAAGATGTCTCTCCAACACAATCTCAAAAGCATATTCTGTATGAACTCACCATACCATGTAGGACTAAATTATCTTATGACTGTGCAGAACTAAACAATTTGTTTAGTTATCATTACATATGTTAGGAAATGTCCAACAAAGGGCAGGCTCTTTAACCTTCAGAACCTCAATTTATCATCTCCTTGTTATACAATCTGTGAGTTCTCTTCCCATTTAAAATGAATTAATGAACACCAAGCCTACTTTTAGGCTGTTTCATCAATGCAGTCTAAAGGGATATAAAGTAAGGTGATTTTATTTGGCTGGAATCCAGATACTAATGGTGTTAAAATGACTTCTTGCTGCATTTAAGCCAGTAGTTAGGTCAAGTAGACAAACAGGTTTCAGAGGATGTTTAAATAAACAGTCTATTTAATGTTGCCTTTGTATCAGCAGGTTTTGGTTTTCTAGCCTCAAAATACCATCTAGTTAAGAAACTTAAATGCAATGGTGACTACTTGGTTTGGAAAGAAATAAAAATAACATCAGGGTTACATATGCAGCAAATAATTTTATAGAAATATATTAGATATTCATTAATATTCTTTTACATGTCTCCAAAAACTCAAGCTTTTTTAAAGACAATAGATTAAAAATGATCAAAAGGAAAACTGTTTAAATTTAAACTTACTAATAGGTGTCACCCTGGTTTTTCAGAGTTTTTTTAAAAGTCTTTTGATTGTTCATAAAATGGAGTCAGATTTTTTAGCTACTGTACAATATTAGGAGCAGTTTCTGCCTTTCTCACACATGTAACATAAACAGATCCTTTGTTTTTCATCCCCTGTCCTTTGTTTGCATATTTCTAACCTGAAAACAATTGTAACTGACAGTTGGTCTGGCCATTCGGCTGGGAGGTGATAACTCCAGAAGCCAATCCACAGACAGACCCACAAATGTATGAAAAGTAAGAAATAAACAGGCAGAAGGGTTCTCGGCCTTGGCTCTCTCGCAGGAACCACTCTGCCCTGCGAAATCTCTTGTCTCCGTGTGATTGCTTTGCGATCCCAATCACAAATAGGCAGCACAAAGTATCATTAAGCTAAAAATTCATTAAACATGAGGCAAGCTTTTCTCAAGAATTGCACTTCTGCAAAACCCAGCAGAGAAAATATGTATTTAAAAAAAGGAGAAAAAAAGAAAAATATATTAACTTAATTGTTTTAAAATTTAAACAAGTAACTTACAGAGTTAGGAGAAACACTCATAATTATAAGAATCTTTATAATTTTCTATCTCATTTTCTTTGAATAGATTAAGAGACTAATTGGTAACATTATTCTGTTAGAGGTATGTCCTAATCAATACTAATTGAGATGGCTTGGATAGCTTCAGGGATGTGCTTCTGTGGAAAATGCCTTGTTAGAGTTGATCAGAATACAGAATTTCTGCTCATCAAAAATCCTGAAGTTTCATCACATCTTTTAGTCTTGAAATGAAAGTTTAAAATAACCCAATACTATGAAGAACAAAAATTTTTGCAGTAAGTTAATTTGAAATCACTGAACTGTTTTATTTTAATGTTGAACTAACCTCTCTTGATTCAAATCCCTGTGTCCACTCATTTAGTGGATCTTGTTTTGCGTAATATTTCTAAGAAATAAAAAGACCTGTAAAGTAAAGAGTAAACATCAAAATGGACAATATTGAGTGGGTTCATACAGGAACAGTCTTACTGTCCACCATTTGCATATCTTTTACTCCAAACTACCTCCTAACTTTTACAGAGAAATGGACTTGAACTTTTATTGTAAAATGAGTAAATCTGTCAAACCAAATTGGTTGTGTCAGGACTAAAATTCTGGGGTTTCTTTGCTATTTTGCTTTAGAGATTTATCCTAGGAGGATCCTGCTATATCCACAAAACAGAAAGGTAATGAGCAAGAATGAGTAATGAGGACAAAGTGCAAATATATCAAAACGGTGACCACAGGTTCCCAGGTTACATATAAGTATTTATGATGCTGTGATGTTAATATGTTACATACTTACAACACAGGAAGCAGCATATATTTAACAAAGCTAGGCATAACTATTTAAATATGTAACCACAAAAGGACAAAAAAAACCCACCCCAAAAACAACAACAAAAAAAAAAACCCCAACCCCATTTGGAATACTCAACAAGCAGCATAAAAGTTCAGGCAGTATGATCATCAAGTAAAAATTATGTGAATAGAATAAGCAGAAAAGATGTCTGGTAGAATGAGACCAAGTCTTGTTCTTATATGTTAAAGGATGCTGGATGAAGATTAGATCGCTCTTTCCATTTCCTTTAGAATGTGGAGAGTACAGCACCAAAAAAGAGAAGGAAAAGAATGGAAAGAATAAGCCACCTACTCAATTTTTGGCTTCCTTTGTCAAAAAATTACTGAGCCTGATCGTGCCAATCCCAATGGCTGTGCCAATCAAGGAGTACAGTACTAATTGCGAGGAAACATACATGTATTCCATGAGCAGTGAACTGTTTAAGTATCCAGGCTCCAAAGGGAAGGGAAATGACCGTAGTCAAAGCTGCTTAAAGATTTGAAATAACACTACCCAGAGATAAAATAAATAGGGAAGCAATCAAATTTAAAAATACAGTGGAAAACAATAATATGATTAATACTTTCTTTTTTTACCAATCATATTATGTCACATTTATAAAGTCCCTTTAAGGTTTTTTTTATGCTGTAGTATTTAAAGGTGTTAAGTGTCATTACTCCCAGTTTATTGACAGCTGAGACATGGAGCAATAAAATAACTCATCTAGCATTTCTACTTGGCCACAGGTTGGTCTTCAAATAAAAAGTATGGTTTCTAATATTCAATCCCCTGTTCAATCATTTCTGCCATAAAATTGAAGATACTACAGTGGTCATCATTGTGACCTCTGATTGCTTACTATGTTATTAGTCATTTAAAAATAGTTTTCTTCATAAGATGAACTATAGGAAGAAAAGAGCCGTTGACGCAGGAGGTAACAACCTACCCTCAGCAAAGCCTATCTTTTGTCTGGATATTTATACGCTAGTTATCTCTACAAGTTTCTGGAAACTTTCTGTCACACTAGTAAGATATTGGGTTGGGAATCTTGAGCTGACAATCCAAGCTAGTGATATGAAGTTGAACAATCTATTGTAAGATTGTTCAGGAGCTTACACGTCTGTATGGAACCTGGCTCTCGGGAGCAAGTGATGAGTGAGAGTTTTAAATGTGCCCAAGATGAATTTCTATTTCATGACTGAAATATTCCACTGGCCTAAATTACACTGTAATGGCATTTGATCATGCAGCTTCTAAACTAAGGTTCATTTATGCTAAGGTCAGTACAGTAATGAGTCAAATTGTTTAAAAGTTGGTAGTATCAAAATTAATTTTCTTTCCTTTGTTAAACATTTCTATTTTAAGCAGTTGAAATTTGGTAGGGAGAAAAGTCAGAAATCCAGCATGGAGGGAATAGCCTTAATTAATACCTAGAATTACAGGACAAGACCCTGAATGGGAACTAGAAAAACACTCTCAACAGTGTAGGAGGAAAGTGTTTGGGTTCTTTTTATATTTCTACTCAGTGAGTTGGAATATTTCTGTTATGGGAAAGAAAAATAAACAAAGGAAAGGGGTATAAAACAAAAGAAGGACTAAGACCCCGAGAGCTGCTTCTCTTGCCATCAGAAGAATGGAAACTCATCCTTGGAAAGTGACGATTGCCTGATGAAATGCAAACAATTGCTGCTGTTGACTGAAAATACCTTATCTTCTGAAACAGAAGAACTTCTCCCCCAGCCCCTCCCTCAGGGACATTAATGAAACATGACTTTAAAGAGTTAAGATTTTAGTTAAGGGTTAGAAGCAATTTATATTGATCAAGATGTAAGTTAGATTAGTAAGTGGTAGGCTAATGATTATTAGATGCCCAAGCTAGAGCTAACTGTTATATTATGAGCTTGTTTATAGAAAGAGTGGAGTAAGTGAACCATCATAAGAACAGATTGAAACCAGTAAGAACAATGATCAGCACCTGGACTTGGTATCAATCAATCACGAAGCAGGGGGCATTGGACAGTGCCAGAGGGTCACAGAGACCTGATGAAGACTCTCCTGACTTCATCCTCTGAGACCATTGACCCAATTCAAGACCACCGACCCAATTCAAGAGAAGAACTGTGCACGTGTGAAGGACGAATAGCCTCATTTTAATACAGAGTGGGGATGGGAGGTGCTGGGGTTATGCGTATGTATTGTATGTAAGATCTTGGAGAATAAATAGAGAGAAAAGAGCCTTGTTCGGGGCAGCCACACCTTTCACAGATGACTCCCGTGCTGCGCCCGCTGGTGAACAGACATACCACTTTCTAACTTTAATTAGTTAGAGGGCTTTTGTCCATGACTATATCGGTTTTCAATGACTCAGTAACTGCAAATGTGCCTTTTCATTATGCCAACAAAAGAGAGTAATACTACAACTGCATCATTCCCATTGGCAATCTGCTGCCTTAGGAAACATCCAACTTTGCCTGTGGCTAAAGCTGATGGTGCTGTCCTGGAACTGCTCAGATCTTATTGAAGAGTCATTTAAGGGAATTAGTTGGAATTCTGCAAAGAACTTATTTGAGGGGCATGCGCTGCACTGAAGTAGAACCATGGCTGTTGGAGTAATGTCTGTGATTTCTTCTGTGTACTTTCTGATGTTCATAATTTTAATCCCATAGCAGTGAAAATAAAAAACCTAACAAAGAAACAAACAACACTCCTCAAAACACAAAAAAAAACTTCAAGCAAACAACCTAAAACAAAGCAACCCCCCCAAAAAAACCCCAAAAAACAAACAAACAAAAAAAAACCAAAAAACCAAACAAACAAACAAACAAAAAAAAACCCAACAAAAAAACAAAACCAAAAAACAACAACAATGCAAAGCAAACCAAGACAACCCCAATACATATCTCAAGTCAACATTAAAAGGCTATTAATGAAAAGCAATTTTATGGCAATTCTGTTCATATTCGGGTGTGACTTAAGGGCTGAAAATCAGACAGATTAAGGACAAATTGAGGTTCAGATGTGCCTGACCTAACTCCATTTGAAAATAAGGAGAAGTCATATGGAGCCTAAGGATAAGTATCAAAGAAAGAAGACGAATCACCAATACCGTTTGACAGCAATTCATTAAGTCATAGTCAGCTCTGCAGAAAAGACCTCAAAAGATGCAAAACTGCTTGTTCTCATTTGACAGTTATAGCAAGCACTGTGTTCTGCCTGATACAGAACACAGCCCAAAACATACCTCATCTTCATAATGTGGTGAAGCCCTCAAATGCTAAGAGGGTGCTCCACTCACCTAATTTTAGATATCAAATGCGTAACCTTATAATTACCATCCAGTTACTAAGTTTCCATTGAAAATCCAAACATCTTGTAAAAAAATCATACATTTATATAAATAACACGTATAAGACATGAATAAGCATATAAAAATAGAAAAATTATTTCCCAGAGAGAAAATAAGTATCTTCTAAAGGATATATCCTCCTTATTTTAGAGACCATCATGGTATGTGATGGATTACTCTTGGAAACCTGGATATTTCTTGCTGCTAACTTTAAAGCCAAATCAGAGTTGAAGCTTTGGTTAAAATGCTTAATATTTAAGTGTATCAGTAACAACTGATCAGATACTTTCTTGATTGCTTTCCATAATGTCCCTGACAGTTTACTGATTTTCTAAACACTGAGGGAAAGGAGAAAGGTAATGATGTCTCCATGTGTTTATGGAGAACATCAGTCATTCAAAATTTCAATTACAGATAATTATCAGTAACGTACAGTAAATGTACTTCTATATGTTACTGTAAGTACAGTACTGTAAGAGAAGAGTCAAAGTGTAATTTTAAATTTGAGCAGCCAACACCAAATACATTTTAGGAAAGATAATTGCTAGGGTTGCCAGCTACCCAAGATGTAACTTGTTCATGCCCTTCTATGGAAAATTCACAAAATTATTCATTTGTGCATCTCTTAAAAGTTTAAATTGCAGTTTGAGTGAATGTGATTTCCCCTATTATTTCTAGGAGGGCCAAATTTGCACCCAGGAAATGTAAGAGAATATTTTTTGCAATAGGTCTTGAAATTTGTGTTTCTTTTAGCAGTTAATATAATTTAAATCTAAAGGGACTCGGTGCGCACCCATTGTACTAAATGCTGTTAGCCTGGGGGTACCATGAAGAATAGAAAGAAAAATGGCCTGTATGCATTTGTAAATATGCCATATTTAAATATTCATAACTAAAAATCTTGTTTCTTTTGAGGTTTTGCTGTTTATTCTTTCTTAATGAATTTTATAATCTTGTTAGATTAGATGTTTCCAGTTTCAGCCATTTAGCCAAGCACATAAATCTCAAATGGAACATACTGAAATACCACTGTACTTTTTCTTACATACATAGCTTGGAATTGACTGAACTGATGCAACTCAAACATTTCAGGCAGAGAAACATCATTGGCCTGAGACCAAGACTAGGAGATGCAGGAGTATAGAGCACATGCTGCAAAAGCTGTGCACAGGTTGTGTTACAGAATAAATATGTGAGACTTGACTACTTTAATCACTCTTCTGAATGACAAATTCATTGATGCTGCACTCTTTGCATATAGCTGCACCTAGGATTAATCATTATCAAACTAAATCAATAAAATTACTGGGATATTTGAAGAGGTATAGGCCCAGCCATGACTAATGAGAAGAAAGGAATTCACTTGGAAACAAAAGTTGGACATTTGAATATTGTTTCCATCAAGAGCTAGAGTTCAGAGAAGAAAAAGATCTAGACATCCAAAGCATTCAAACAGGTTTCATTAATACCGGTTGTATTTAGCAGTTTACTTCAATCAAAATGTGGCACAACTTTTTCACAACATTAAGATAATATATTTATTCTTCCTTCCTTAATTGAGAGAAAATACTACTTCCTGTAGAACTAAACAATTCAGGGAAGCAAAAATTATTTTAACAAAATAGGAAAAGAAAGGAAGAAAATATTTCATTCAAGGAAATAGAGCATACCGAACAAACACTCAGACTTCAGGATTGGTCATGATTAGAGAGCAGTAACTTAGAGTGCTGTCAGTCCTTAAGCTAAGGACAACTCTCTCAGCTATGTAAATATACCATCAGAACTCAAAGCACAGAAAGTCTTGAATGTTAATACAACAAACTATAAACAAGGAGACTGACTTTTTTCATGTGGAAATGATCAATAATATTTTGATAGATGTCACTGAGACACACAAAAAACCAGGGTAACAGATAGATTCACTAAAAACACTTCCTCTCTAGTCAGATCTTTGATTCGGCATGGAGATTGAACATAATTGTTTGCACATCCTAGCTATTATTATGGATAAGGTCAAATGTGGCAACATCTTCTGTCAAATTTACTAATCTCAATGCAGCAGCTTCTCTCTTTCACTTTTCCACCTTGAAGAGGGAAGGTGGATTTCTGCTTCATTCCCAAATGTATTTGTGGTGAAATTGTCAGTCATGTTTATTTCTGATACTCTCACAAAATGTAAAGTTGGATCTGTAATACTTAAACTCTATGTTTATGTGAATATGAATCAAGGGGTTATTTCATAATGTGTCTAACTTCTGGGTTTTACATGAAGGAACTAGTAAGATATAATCACTAAGGAGATTAATGAGGGAACCAGCTGTGAGAGATCATTACTGTTGTGACCTGCTGCATTGAGGTTAGAGAGAATGAGCAAGACAAAGAACTTTCATCCTATTTAACTGCAATTATAGAAGGAAGAAACACTTTATTTATTGGTTGCCTTTTTAGAACGTCTGTCTGGTTTTAAAAAATAATGAGGCTTGCCAAAGATACTGAGAGGTTTTTGGGGTTAATTTTTGTTGGGGTTTTTCTGTTTGTGTTTTTTAAGGGCAGAAATATTTACAAAGGCTATGAAGAAGAGTTCACTCCTTGATCACTGAAAATGCACAAATAAGAACAACTAACCGGAGTTTAATGTGCATTTTTGAGGGGGTGAAAACAGTATGGAATGTTAGTATTTTAAAGAATTATTACACAAGTAAAAGGGAAGGGTGTTACGATCTTCAGAGTGCCCACAAAACGTGGAGTTAGAGGGTCAACATTTCTTCATGACTCATTCATATTTCAATGTTCTTTCATTTCTTAATTTTGCTAGATAGATTTTACAGTTTGTTGTTTTCTACTGGGCTGATAGAATGATTCATTCTTAGTCATGTTACAACTGTATCATAAATTGTTGCTTAAACATGTGACCCATACAAGATATTCTGTTTTCTCTTAGGCTAGCAGTGAACTGTTATTTCTTGGATATTTCCACTTGAAAAACATAGAAATATTTTCTGAGCATGATATATAATTCCTCACTGTTCCTCATACAGCCAAGACTGGGGAGATAACTCAGGCAATATTTTCAAAACCCAGTATTGTATAAGTGGCTATGTCTCAGTTAAAAGAAAAAGAACAAATATAGATATTTTCTATGGGGGAAGAGACTACCCACCAATTGATTATCACTCAATTTATTGCTTAATTTCTTACCTAGAAGTAGCTCATGCGAGAACATTGTTCAGTCAGGGTTTGAACTATACTGTTAATGCATTCAGGGTGCTTAGAGATGGAAATAATTTTGTTTGCTTGATAAAAACTCCATGGAAAATGTATAAATGTGTACAAATACACTAGTGTGCAAGTTTTTCAAATTTCTAACCTCACCTTCCCTGTTTGGAGAAAAGAAGGCTAGGCAGAGGATTCAGCTTTCTTTCTGAGATCAAAACTTTAGGTGTTGAGTGATGTGACCTCCTGAAGTAACAGTTACCAAGATAATTTAAAGGCTGCTTCTGTCCGCCCTACATAATTGTCTGAAGCTATGAAGGCAGTAACTCTTTCTGTAAGCATTCAGGGATAATAAAACTCTTCTTAAAGAATGAATTCTTGTACTAAAATGAAAAATGAAATCCAGGAAATTATTATATTTGTTCCATACAGGACATGAGTTCATATTTTTGCATAAAAGGAATGATGAAAATGTGAGGAAAATTACTTGTTCTTAAATAAAATATCATTTGATTAGATCTGAAAAGGAAACACGCATCAAGGTTTTCAAGACAGAAAACACGGACTATCTGATACTCTCCTCTTTACCCCTAATTTTTTCTAGTCTTTTCACTAAGTAAATTAGCAAACAGATCCCTTGAAAATAAAGCAATGTCAAATCACTTAGTTCCAAACTGAATAACATAAGTTCAATCTTTATTTTCTCACTACTTAATTTATACAACATGTAGCAAGTTAAAAAGGGGAATTTAGTTATTGTCAAGCAAAATTTTTCAGTGAGGTGAGAAACACAGCTCACTTAAGATGCAAGAGAAACAACTTCTTATCAGTGATCATGATAAGGCACAGATATTTTTGACACATGATGTTGGTGTCACAATCACTTGGATAGAGGGAAGAAATAGGTTGATTATATTTAAGTATATCCACAGGCTGTTCTTGTTTATGACCATGGAGATTCAGGAGTAGAAATAAAATCTGGCTTCAAGAATACCAAATACATTTTTTGTTAATTGTTGCTGTGGACATAAAAGTGGTTTGGACTTTGGAATTAGGATGTGAGAATGAATTAAGTATATTACAATTTACATGCATGTATGAAAGGGCATCTTCTTCTTTTTAATGGAATCAGAAGAGCAATTGACCTACAATGCATTAATGTGCCAGGTGTTAAATGTGTGCAAGGTAGGAGTTTGACATAAGGTACATTAGAACATTAGCAAAAAATCACTCTTCTTCCCCAGACAGCTGAAAAATCAAGGTTGAGTCTGTTGGTGTTATAGAAGGGGTGCTCATATATTTAAGATCATGAGAAGGCATATAAATTATGGACAGAGTTTTTAAATGTTTATGTAAACACACAGTGGGGGGAAAAATAAATAAATAAATAAAAAATAAAAAACCCCCACATACACACACACACCCACACACACACACCCACACCCACACACACCCAGTTTAACTATTTTTGGAGATATCCTTCAGGTAAAAGAGTAACTATATTCCCTGTGTAACTGTTTTATATTTTCTTGTTACTCCTAAGCCACTAGAAAAATCATCAAAATGAAAATTTAGGCTGTGGATTTTAGAAATGCAAATTAAATAATACTAATATAAAGTGTCTGACAAAATTTCTGAGATTTATGGTGCAATTGAGCAATGTCTTCTAAAAAAAACTCTTTAAAAAGTTTAAAGTGCACATTTAATAGGGGAAATAATATTTAACTGGTTGACCCACATTTATAAGTTCATAATTTGGTGGATAGTGACTGTTAATATCACATTAACCTGTATTAGTCACAGACAGAGGATCTTGAATCATATGCTAGGAAAAGAGACAATTCCCACAGAGGCTGTGTTTCTCATTTGGTTTTCTTTATATACACTTTATCTAAATTTTGATGACAAAATATAAACTAGATTGAAGTTCATTAACATGTGGACACACCAAATAGCTTTGAAAACTTACCTCTAAGAAAGACTTCCTCATGACAGCAAGAAAGCATTCTCCAGACATTTCATATTTTCCCAAGAAATTTATTTCACTTTGACTAATTATACTTTTTAAATTTTCTAAAATTAAGAATACTTTGTAGAAATACTCTTGGCCCATTCTGTAGTCTGCTGTGTAAGTGTGTAATGAACACCTCTAAACTAACTGAAAGAAAACTAGACTATGTGATGATGCATTTTCCCTATGTCCAACAACCTGGAAAGGGCTGTTTTATGCATATGTCATAGACTTATTTATTTGCATTATCTATTTAAGTGAATATAGAAATCAGTCTTCATGCCATGGTATCCATCCTGGCTTCTCTTAGACAGTTAGAACAATGCTGGTGTTCACAGGAGGAAGAAGAAGGGGGAGGATAGGAGAATGCTGAAGGAATGGGGATCTGGAGGGAAGAAAAAGGTCCTGCTGCTTGGTAGGCAACCCTGCTGGGAAATCTCAAATCAAATTCTTTTGAAAAGAAGTGTTATTAAAAGTAACTTTAATCCTTCCAGCCAGACGGCTCATAAAAGCATACAATTAAGTCAAACAAATGACAAGAGCACTCTCTCTCCTACCTGTTTCCCCTTTCAGAGAGTAATTATTGCAGGGTAGTCTTGTCTCGTTTTGTGCAAATAGCAGTGGAGTGCTTGAATGAGGTGCCAGTTTCCCCCTCCCCAGCCCAGCCCCTCCTATTCGCTCCTACCAGCACTAGCCTGGCTAATGTACACAGCCAGGAACAAAGAGGGGAATTTCAATATTTCCTCTTTGTGCAAGGTTAATTGAAAATCAAAAAGTCACTTTTAGAATGTCATATTAGAATTGTTAGTGCATCAATTTTCTTCAGTTTCTTGTCACTGCAGGAGAGTAGAAGAGGTAGAGGTATGCATTTGGATGGAAGTTAATGAGGGAAGGAAGGAAGAAAAGAAGAAAAGAAGAAAAGAAGAAAAGAAGAAAAGAAGAAAAGAAGAAAAGAAGAAAAGAGAAAAGAAAGAAGAGAAGGAGGAAAGAAGGAAGGAAGGAAGGAAGGAAGGAAGGAAGCAAGCTTTTTTAAGTTTCAGGAAAAATTAACTTCAAACAAAGGTTTCTTTCGGAAAGTGTTCTGGTGCCTTTTTTTTGTTGTTGTTTGTTTGGGGTTTTGTTTGTATTTTTTTGTTTGTTGGTTTTTTTGTTTTTTGGTTTTGCTTTTCTTTTATTTTGTTTTTGGTTTGTTTTCCCCAATATTTTCTAATTTTGGGTTTTAGAGTGAGGTAAGCAACAATCTGGCATGGTGAATCATTTAGGTGGCAAAAAATCCAAGTATTAATATTTAGCATTCATCACTTCCTGTCCATGGTCATTTCCTGCTATAATTAACAAGCAGATGCAAATGATAAATATATGTCTCTACAGGTTTCATAAAGAACTCAAATTATGGGAATGATAATTCTATTTTCCTGCTATGGAAAATTTCTGAAACCTTGGTGATATTTTCTTTTTTTGGTGATAAACTGTTCATGTCTGTGTACATTTTAAGTAACCTTGTTCACCTGGGGTCTCTATTAGAGGTTTTATATGTGGCTGACATAGAAATAATTAATTCTAAAATAACTGTGAAACATATAGTAGTGAAAGCTCTCTTTGTGAAGTGGGCATTCAAATTTATATAGTCAATAAAAAGAGTTCAAACCAATTATGTACCATCTTGAAAGCTGTCAATATCACTGTGATGTTAGGGTTCACCTTTACTCTGAAAGCTATGGGTGAATTCAAACAGCCTCTGGTTCTTCATATGGAGCAAAAATTAAACAATTGGTGGCACCATTAGAAGAAAGAAATAAAAAAAGATAATACTTTCATACCATGTCCTTGTGAAGTCAAGTTTCTGTTGTTTCCTGAATTCAGATATTTTGCATTGCCTTACCCTTACCTTGAAAGATTCATGAAAGATTTTCTTTTTGATTGGTGACTTCACAGTGTGTAACACAATGAGAAAATAATAATAATAATAACTGTAAATATTATTTCACAATATAAATGTCTGAATTCTTTACACCATATTCTTTCAGCAAAAACTGGATAGAGTCTTTCAAGAAGCTACGTGAAAATAATCCCCTCCTGCATGTTGTGAATTTCCCTAGAGTACAACTCTTTTAAAGACAAGAATCTGTGTCCTAATTTAAATCTTATTACCAATTGAACCCTTGCTACTGAAGTTTAGAACTGCTCTCTAGCAAATACTTTGTTATCTTAACTCTTTGTCAAATCTTTCTCATATATTCCATGTGGAATGAAAACAAGAAATTCTGTGCACAGAAAAATAGATTCAGGCTAAAATTGTCAAAAGAGTGTTTTGTGGGGGTTTTTTGTTTGTTTGTTTTGTTTTGGTTTTAATTTCTGCACCTTTTAGCTCCTTTCCCATTTGAATTCCCCTCAATGCTTAGATTAAGATTTTCATATTGTTGTGCTTTACCCATCAAACAAGTTTTACTTGTTCACTCTTGTCAATGTTTTTGTTGCTATTGCTGTATTCAAAACAGGCATTTAATCCATCCACATTTGTCATCACTTGTGTCAAATGCCTCTGCTTAAGCTGTGTGAATGCTCAGTCATGCCAAAGCTTTCAGCCCTTTGCTGAAACCAGCTGTGACCCATTACTAAAGGAGAAGCATTTGCTCCCAGACTGTTGACTGCATGGAGTATATACATACTTTTTAAGGCTCGTCAGCAATAGGGTTTTGTTGTTTTGTTTTTCCTGCATTTTTTAAACCTTTTTAATTTTGTGTAGACAGTTCTAAAAGCAGCTTCCTAGGGGCTGTCTGATCACACAATCCTCTTAGTCTTTCTTACTCCGTAGGAGGGCCATCATATTTCCTGCTCTCAGTCAGTAGTTAGCCTTTCTCTCTCCCCTTTGTGTAATGACTGGAGTCAAAAGGCCAACACCTTACCCACCTCCAGAGATGATGTTATAAATCAAAATATAAAATGAGATTTTTTTTTTTTTTCTGCTTTCTCTTTTCTTTCAGGTCACACTTTTCAGGTAAAATCTCCATTCAATTCTACTCATTAGAAATACTTGAAATAATGACTTTCCATTTATTATCTTGGTTTGAAAACAATTCATTTATCTTCTTCAAATGGTGAAATAAGTCCTTTCATTTCAGCTTAATTTCTGCATTCAGTTGTGACACAGTTCCCAGTTGTTATTTCTGCTTTTGTACAGCTTTCTACATCACAGCACCATGAAAGTCTTCATCTAGCATGAAATATGCAATGTTTCTCATTCTTAAAAACAAATCAGATAAATTTTGCACTGAAAAACTTGTATATGAAAGGTGCAGGTGATGGCTGTAGGACTCTTACATTAAATGATAGAGACGGGACTAAATCGCACAACTCTCAGCACAGGAAAAGTGTTCTTGCTGCCTATATGCTTTGCACTTGTGATATGCCATTAAACTCTGAAAGAATACATTTTGAAAAGCTAGCGTACACTAGATTGATAACATTTTTCATATTATTCTGCCTCTTATACTTCTTTGGCTGAAGGTAAGGACAACTTGTTTGGTTTTTTTTAAGTTTGTCATGAGTTAATCTGAAATTTTTCAGTGGATTCTGACAATCGAAACATCTTTATAAAATAAAATACTTTAGTGACAAATGGAAAAGTAAGAGGTTTTGTTGTTTGTGGAAGTAGCAAAGATGGGTAAGATCTTTGAATATGTGTTGATCTCAACAACCTGTCTGGTGGAGCCATGAAAACACACAGTTCTACAATGGATCAGCATTTTTAAAAATTTATTTATTATAATTTTATTAATTTTATACAAAACCTGAATTTTTAGTATTAAAGTACAAGGCACTGATAAGATCTTAATGAGGATACTTGGAACAATTCCTTATGCCTCTGGGTTTCATCAAAGGACTTAAGCTGGAGCTGTTGTAAAAAGGTCTAGAAATGTACTCAGATGGATAGAATGGAGCAGATGCACAAAGTAAAATTTTTGAGTAGATGTCAGGAGAGAAAAGTTGTTTAAGGTGAAAATATTAAGGAAATTGAAAACGGTGACTAAAAGGAGATCAAAAATTTTAGGGTTTTTTAATTATCTAGTAGTAACAGCAACAACAGTACTAGTAGTAGCAATATAGGACAAGAGCCTACTTTGATTTTGATGGAAACAAATAAGGAAATGACCCATAATTGCCAAAATAATATGTGTCTTATGAGTTCCTGAGCATTTCTTATTGTCTGAGAGATATCTGCATCTTTAATTATTTTCACATTTGTATTTTGTGAGTTACAAACCTCAGGACCCTTGTTGTTTGCCTGGGGCCTAAAAATATTTCCTCCATCATACCCCACTCATTAATAACTTGATCTATTCTTTCTTTCTTTCTTTCTTTCTTTCTTTCTTTCTTTCTTTCTTTCTTTCTTTCTTTCTTTCTTTCTTTCTTTCTTTCTTTCTTTCTTTCTTTCTTTCTTTCTTTCTTTCTTTCTTTCTTTCTT
>JANEHK010000032.1:8068384-8083324 GCA_025960845.1 Tachycineta bicolor
CTTTTCTTTCTTTTCTTTCTTTTCTTTCTTTTCCTGTGATACATTGGAAACAGTCTCCAGGAGGTGTGCGTCACAGTTTTTAGGGGGTTTTAAATTTCTCAGATGTTTGCTTTATCTACCTATATGTTGCACCTAAAGTAAATTAATTTTAAGATTTGAATCACAAGTAATTTGGCAAGTGGGCCAGCTTACTGAGGATTTGTTGTGGTAAGGGTTTGACTTTCCCTGTAGCATGGGTTCATAGCCTCAGATACCTAGAATATTACTAAACTTATTTCAGTAGGGGAATTTTTATTGAAGAACTTGGATACTGTCAGTGCTTACAACCTCTCTTGCTGTATTTCTGAGCTGATTAGGAATTTAGCCTTCTGTTTGTTATTTAGTCTGCCTTCAAAATGTCCATGGCATGCTTCTCGTAGGTTTATCCTTGAGAGAGATACAGAGATGTTTTGGATGAAGATGTATTGCCCTCTCACTTTGTGGGCACCTCCTGGTACCCTAGAGCCTCCTACAGGGGCAGAAAGAGGGGAGGTTGTTTCTGAATTAATTTTTGTCCTGCTGATATCTTTACCTTGAGAAGTTCCGCAGGAACAAGCACAACTTATCTCATCTATTCAAGACTCTTGAAGGGTCCTCAACCTATGTGAAAATCCTATTTTTCACCTGGAAAGGACAATCAGAAGCTCATAAATCTCCAGGCTAAGTGATCTGGACCCCTGACTCCTAAAAAGGGTGTTAATATGAAAGACATAATCTGTTTATCTGGTGCTTGTTCTGCAACAGTGTCAGAAAAAAAGCCCCTATGTGCTAAATAAGGAAATCTTGAATGTAATTATTTTGGGTTTGGTTTACTGTTTTTTGTTTGGGTACTTTTTCCTTGTGATTGTGGAGGTTGTGAGGTTTTTCTTGTGTTGCATTCACTCAGACATAAGGCCGAAACAGACTTTGAGTATGTACTGAAAATACTCTTGAGTAACATATTTCCTAAAAATATGCAATTATTCTTCAGTACACTCACTTTAAGGTGTTAAGATGGCTGTTACTTAATTTTTTCGTGTTAAGTATAAGCCAGGCAAAACATAAAGTACTGTCTGGACATATAAATTGTTACCCATTTTATACAATTATACACTGTCCCAGCAAAACTTGACTACCAGAAAGAGGGTCCTTGGGAGTCAGAATCAGTAGATATTCACCCAGTATAGCAAAAGGTGTTTCTACTGAGAGCAGAACTCTAAACCATCTACCAATGAAATGACAGGAGTGAAAACATTACCTTGTCACTTGCCTTGTTTGTGAATAAAGCATATTTGCAAGAAGCTTCTATAGTTACTCCAACAAACCTATTTGGTTTTTATTATTATTATTCTTTATGGGGTTTTTTTGTTTTCTTGTTTGGTCTGTTTGATTTTTTTGTTGTTGTTGTTGTTGTTGTTGTTGTTGTTGGATTTTTTTTGGGGGGGAGGGAGAGGGTTGGGTTTCCTTTGGGGTTTTTTTAGGGTTGAATTTGTTGTTGGGTTTTTTGGGTTTTGTTGGTTTTTGTTGCTTTTTTTTTTTGTCTTAGACATGTATTGAGAAACTTGCCAGTGTGCAAGTGTGTTTCTCACTCTCATTTTCTCATACCAAATAAAAAAAACAAATCAGGGCTCCATAGAATTCCTTCCTCTTGCAGTAAAGTAGGTAATTTTAAAAACTGGTGATGGAAATAGATAATCTCATTGGGACACTAATTCAAAAAGGAATTTAGGATTGTAAACCAACATTTTAAAGTTGTAATTGAAATAATGTTAATTTAATATTTATATTAGTGATTTGGACGCTGAGGTTTAATAAGTCATGTATGCCAAGATGGTGAAGACGTTGATCCTCTTTAAAGGATTGCAAATATTTTTCCTTGAGATAACTTCTAGATATTATTTCCTAAATTCAGATATTCCACTGTATTCAAAGATTACTTATTTTGGGATTTAATCTGTGGTTTTCCTAAGGAGTCAGGGATTTGGGGTACAATTCCTGCATATTTTACTCCTTTTTCACAGACAAAAAAAAATTACCAAAAGCGTATTGTGACATACAGCCTGAAAACAGCTATGACTCATTTTCAGACATGCTCAAGATATTCTGCAACACTTTAGAGATACGTCTGAATAATGAGGAACAGTGATCAATGTCATAGTTTATGGAAAATTCCTCAGAGTACTTTCAGTAAATCACAGAATCATGGAATGATTTGGTTTGACAGGGACCTTAAAGATCACCTTTAAAGATCACCATTGCCAGAGACACCTTATGTTAAACTAAGTTACTCCAAACCCAAATCCAATCTGGCCCTGAACACTTCTGGGGACACAGCAGCCACAGCTTCTCTGGGCAACCTGTGCCAGGGCCTCGTCACCCTCACGGGAAAGAATTTCTTCCTAATATCTAATCTAAAGCTATTCTTAGTTTAAATCTACTTCCCTTTGTCTTGTAAATTGTCTTCCCCTATATCCTTGTAAATAGTCTCTCTCCATCTTTCTTGTGGTCATTCTTTATTGTTCCATGATCATGGAACAGGATAGGATAACAGGATAACAGGATAATAGGATAACAGGAAAGTAAGTGAAAGTGAAATGACTGCTTCTAGACATAAGTGAAGGTCCCCAGTAGTCAAATCTTTTGTCTCACCCAATCATGTTTTCATGTCCTCCTCTGCAAACTGAAGCCATATTCCCTTGGAAGAAAGTAATTGTTATCACAAGTCTGGTGTATGAAGGGGATCCAAAACTTCCATCCAGTGCTTTAGAGTGCTTGGTCTATCCTTTCCTGACCAATGAGCCAGAGAAGCAGACAAATATTTGAAAAATGGGAATAATGGCAGTAAAGTTACTGAAGTCATCTTCAGAGAGAAAGCAGAATGTGCCTCTAAAATTCCTGACTATCTGCTGATGTAAATATTCATGGTATGACCACTGGCATATCAGATTCTGCCCTTGGTCCTGCCCTGGGCTTTCTGACCAGTAACGGAACATTTTACATAGGTCAAAACACTGCCTTTGCTATAGGACATTTTGTGGTACTCTCCATCACAAGTGGAAAAACAACTCTCCTTCTTTGGCATATTTAGTGTTGTGTATCCTTAACATTTTGTATCACAGTTGCTAATGGATACTTCTGATATATTTGAAAATTAAAGCACTGAACACTAGGAATAGGTTAAAAAACTTAAGTACATACAAATAATAACTTGAAATTTTCTAAAGGTCATTTCAAATATGTTGCTCATTCATAGTCATCCTCTCTGACTATAATTTTAGTTAAAGGTATTAAATATTTTCCCACCCCCCTTTTTTCCTCATTTAACTTTCCAAGTTCCATATTCTTCTTTAACGTAAATTTGTGCTCCCAGCGTTTTCTGTAGAAACATATATGTAACTCACTATTATGCTTTCTCCAACATATCTCTATTACAGATATAGATTGTGTCTGTCTAATCTGTTAACAAACACACTGTTGTTGGTGCCACTGAGGACACCATTCATGTTTATAAATATTATGGATAAAAAAAAAAAAAAAAACCAAACTTATCAGGAACATGATTCAGAAATCACCAGACTATAGCATTGTGGTGATTAAAATCACTGTTTCTTCATGGGTTATTTTAAAACTGTAGTATAATTCAATTTGGTAATATTTAGGTGGGCCTAGCTCTGTGGTTTGTTCAGAGGTTTTTATCATTTGAATGAATTTCCCTTCTATGAAATTTGAAATCACTGCTTGTTTAATTGTGGTATGGTCAGAACTCACTGTAGCTATCACAAAATGTACACTCCACCCACACATCAAGAAAGTGCTATGTATCACTGTTCTGCTTTATTCTTCACAGGCTATTTCTAAGCTGAAGGCATTCAAAAGAACAGCCAACAAATAAAAAGAAGTTTAAAGAGAAGTGCGTTTACCTTTTTGTCATCAAACAGACTCCAAAAACTAATCAAAATGTTGTGTGTTTTACCTCTAAGGGTCTTTTTGTATCAAAGGGAGCTCTTGAATTTAACTGTTAGGGATTAACCTTCAATTACAGTTTTCTTTAAACTCTCTGTATTTATCCATAATTATGAAATGTGGGCATAGGAGCAGAAAGATATGAGACAAAAAAGAAACTGAAGAGTTGGAGATGGATATTTCAAAGCTATGCTGGCTATGCTCTGAAGTGGCTTAAGGCATGTTTGTTCATTCAGAAATGCTTTAATTTTTATGCCATCTCTTGTGTTTCTGCAAGACTTGTATTGGAGAGAGAATGAGAAATATACTGCTGCTTAAGTGTTTGACATGAATATTGTGCTGATTTTCATATATTGGACTCCAATTTCACATATTTCTGTGTTTGTTTTTTGTTTGTTTTTTGTTTGTTTTATGTTTGGGAGGCTTTGGTTTTGTTTTTCTGTGTGGGTTTTTTTCTGTGTGTATACGTGTTTTAATTTTTAAATTTTATTTTATTTTTGTTTAGTTTTGTTTGTTTTTGTTTGTGATGGTGGTTTTAGGTTTTATTTTTTGGTTATAATTTTGAGAATCCATGTATGCACAGCAGATAAAACCAGATCAAATATTGGCAAGGTAGATCCCATTCTCTGCAATGGTTCAAAATAATCTCAGTATGCAGTTTGTCAAGATATTGCTAAATGAGTGCAAGGACAGCTGGAACGGAAGTCCCTAGTTTGTATGTATTTTTAGACTGTCTGTAGTATAATTAAAGTAAACTCTTGCTTATGCTGCCTGTATCTTTTATTTATCAGTTATCGTTGTCCTTGCCTCAGCTTTAGCCATCCACATGCCAGCTGTCTAGTTAAAACTTATTATTTGTGCCCCATTTAAAGGCAAAACAGAAAGCTGACCTCTCCCAAAAGATGTCTCACTCCCTATATTTTAGACATCTAATTTAGCATCTAGCTTTCTCCATTCACCAGAGACAGAGCTAAAGTGTCTCTGAAAGTGTCTAGTTCCACATGTATATCGTTAACTAAAATTGATGTAAACTTAATTATTTTAATAAGTCAATAAAAATCATGAGTTCACAGAAATAGTTTCACTGACTTCTGTGAATTTGGGGATTAGACCCTGTGGATTCCCGATACTTTTCTGTATTATTTTTATTTTCCTCAAGTAGTTTGTGAAGTGTTGTTAAGTGTTTGACCCATGAACAAACATACTCTAAAGTCCTTTTTTCACAGACTTTTTAAAACTTTAAAAATAAAAAAAAAATGTTTGATCTTAATAATTTTTTTCTGTATATTACTAAAAAAACTTTTTAATCTTTGCTTGGAGAGTGATGTTTTATCATGTACAGACTACTTTTTGCAGAGGCATAGAGACAAGTGAGAATAAATACTTTGATACAAGATCCTTTTCTGTTCAATTTGATGCCTTTTTAATTTTTTTTTCCCAAAAAAACCCTACAGAAAATTAGGAAAATATGTCTTATTCTTTTAATAATGTCCACAGTTGGTAAGTACTAACAGAATTCAAGTGACTTACTAGGAAAAAAAAAACTTTTTTTTTTTTCTTTCCCCCCCCCCAGAAAAATTAGGGTTTATTTCATCATTTAGACCCTCCTTGGAATTAAACATAGATTAAATGATAGAAGCATTATGATGATTCAAAATAGCTGCATCTTTCTGAGCATTTGCAGACATGGTTTTACCTTGCAAATCCTGAAAAAGAACTGCATATAGGCTGACTAGGGGCAGGTTTCATTTCTTCAGTTGTTGTTACTTACTCAAAATTAATCCTATACAGAGACCCAGACACAAGAGAAGCATGGGGCATATCAAGACATGAATTGAAATAAAGAAACAAACAAAATTAAAACTTTCTGAGGGATTAGTCTTGGTGGAGGAATATAAATTCTGGCTATATTTTATTCCAATTTAACAGTAAGATCTTGCTTTATTTTTGCATGAGCTTGGGAATTTTTTGTGTGATGCAGTTCACTATTTGTACAATTGGGGTACAAATTGGGAATTTTAGTAGCATGAAACCCTGATACACTGGGACATATTGTGGAAAATAGGTAGCTCAGTAGCTGAAAAGAAGCCTTGAAAATAACCAGATTCCCTTGCAAATGCATAGCATCTTTCACATCTCTGGAATTCTGTGAGATGGAAACTTGTTAACAAGCCTTATGGCACGAACTGGCTTACGACTTCTTCAACTCGAGTATTACTTTCTCTCCTCCTTAGACTCAGTTACTGAACACCTCAGTGCAGATGAAAAACTGAAATTTTCTTTTGCTTTTTCATGGGAATCACACTATAGTGTTTCATTCCGTAGCTTTGAAAGAGGAAAGATAGGTAGTCAATGTTGTATTTCTATTTGATTTTACAGCTAAGGTAGAATGGGTCTTTAATAGAGCATGACTCAGAAAAGCAGGGCTATTAACTCCAAATGTGTCCATATGACTGTCCATGCCTATTTTTTCACCAGCAGATACTAAAACTTAATGCTTAACTAAAACCCAGACTTGGAAAACAAGAAAGAGTTGAACTAACCAGAAAAAAAACAAAAAAGAAAAAAAACAAAACAGAACAAAACACACTGTAATTTCCTAGTTGCGTTCATTTGGAATTTAATTTTGTTTCAGGGTATTAGTACAATCCACAGTAAAGAGGGAGCAGATGCAAAATACTTTCAAAATTAGAAAAATGTTCTTGAAATTTTCATAATATTGAGAACAGGAATGTGACATGCCTGTATTGGAAAAGCAACCCTAGTAATAATAATGTGTTCATTTAAAATTTGGCTACAGAGATGTTAGTGAAATTCAAACTGTTACAGAGCTATTAACAGATGAAATTGGAGGGAGATAAATGGAAAAGGTGCACTTTCTGGCAATGGACATAATGCCATTAATTTCCTTAGCTTCCTTGTTTTTCAGACTTGTAAAGATCTAATTAAACCTTTTGCTCAGGTGCTTTGCCCAAGGCAGGTGTAGTAGCTGGGAACCAAGTTATGACAATCTTGTGTCAGAAGTTGCTTTAAGCACAAGTTCACTGTATAATCAAAGGGAATTGGCTTACCTGATACAAGGTAGCTTGCATCTCCAAATCCTGGCTCAGAAGTTTGACTCCTGTTTTTTTTTTCACTAAATATAATTCCACTGGAGGAAGGATAAAGCCCTGATTTCCTTTGCTGGGATACAACTACGTTTCTGATCCACGACTACATTGGTAAGTGAAATATTGATTTGTGAAAGCTGGGCTGACCTCTGCTTCTTTTAAAGCTAGTCTTCAATACAGGATAAAAAAGGTGGAACCAGAGATAGACTGCAAAGGAAGTGGCAAGGCTTGGTTGCAAACATGTTCTAAAATAGATCTGTTATAAGATCTCGAAGAAAACTACTGATTTTACCATTAAAGTGAAAGGGCTGTATAGTCAGAAGTCCGTGCTTTGTGAAGGTACGACTCACACAGCCATGACAGAAGATATTGTGCTTTTTATTCATCGGCCAGTTGGCATAAAGAAAAGACAGCAAATTTTCTTGGGAAACTGATCTTTGGGCCATTTTGCTTTCCAAACATGTGGCAATGTAATGGTTTTGGCTGGGATAGAGTTAATTTTTGTCATGATATCTGGCATGGGTCTGTGTTTTGAATTTGTGATAAAGACATTGATGATAATACCGAGATTTTTTTTGTAATGTTGAGCAGGGTTTGCACAGAGTCAAGGACTTTTCTGCCTCTTAACCCCCCACACCAGCCAGGGGGTACACAAGGAGCTGGGAGAAGGCACAGCTGACCACAACTGACCACAGGGATATCCCGTAACACACAGCACCATGCTCAGCATACAAAGCTGGGGTAAGAAGGAAAAAACAATGGGAACATTTGGAGTGATGGTGTTTCCATTCCCAAGACACTGTTACCTGTGATGGAGCCCTGCTCTCCTCCAAATGTCTCTGAGACCCTGTCTGTCCATTGGAAGTAGGAAGGAAGTCCTTTCTGTCTGGCTTTTGCTTTGTATGTTTTGGGTATTTTTGTTTACCTTTTACTCATTTGATTGTCTCCCCCAGCCTGATAGGAGGAAAGTGAGCTGTGTGGGACTAAATTGCTGGTTGGGTTTAAACCCTGATAGGCAGACATAGCAAGTCTGTGGTGTTTACCATACTGTTTTATTTTTTTCAGGCTTGTATAATGTATCTAGCCAATGCTACTTCACACACACACACACACACACAAAAAAAAAAAAAAAAAAAAAAAAAAAAAAAAAAAAAAGATTGCACAAATTCCAGGAGTTAGTGCTAACTCTCTTTCCGGAGCCTTCTACCAAGGGTGATAAGTAGCACTGAAAAACCTGAATAAGGGATATAAGCAAGAATTAGATGAAGCCTTGGACTCAAATGTTAGTCTCAGGGTGACTTAGGCTCCTAAATTGGCACCTAGACAGGATTTAGATACCACAAGTCCAAACCAGAGGACTGAAAAAAACTCTAGTCCATGTTCATTCAGCCTTTAGTTTCTCATTTTGCATCAAAGCCCTCCTGATTGACTCTGAGAAGCTTTTGAAGCTATTTAGATGACCTTTGTCTTGATAGAGGCACTTTAGCACTCAGCTCACAACCTGCTTTGTCAAAACTGCTATCAGATAAGAGAACATGGCTGGAAATTTGAAAAAAATTATGAGCATTTTTTTCCCAAAATAGAATTTTTTCTACTTTATTTAAAATACAAATACCTGAAACTGTGGGGAATTCAGATTCATTTACAAGCCTAAAACTGGAAGCTGCTGCAAAATGTGAGTGAAAGAAACAGGAAAGGGAGTGCTGAGAAGAGTATTTTTCCTCTTCCTCTTGAGGTTGTGTTATTTTGCTGTAAATTTCTGATTCTTAGGCCACTCAGAGAGAAGAAATGTATCTAGGAGTCCTGCTTTTGTCAATGAACTCATAAGGAGGGAAGGAGCTGTGGTTTATAGAACACATGAAGACATACAGATTAATATAAAAATAAATGAGAAGAAATAAAGCATTTGAAAAAACAAAATATTAGCCTCATATTTTTGGCCTCTGAAATATAATGAAATTTCAGGGAAGAGCTTGCACTGCCTTCAAACTTAAGGATGTGAGAAAGCCAATACATCAAGTGACTCCTGGATGTTGCATCCTGATTCAAAGTCTCTCACTCCCCATCTTGTAGATGGAGTTACTGATGTTTCCCTTTTTAGGTTTGATCATCATCAAGGCTGAGAGGGTATCCCACAGCCACAGGATTGAAGTTCACCCACCCCCCACCCCCCAATCTCTAGTTTCACAAATATTCATATTCACTTTTCCTCGAATGCCAGTGTGGTCTCTGGCACACATTCTGACATACCCAAACATAATACAGATACAGAGTTGTTGACACATAGACCCATGAGCCCTGTGGCCACTGGTTTATTTCCTGGTTAACAAAATCTCTCTTGCACAGTTTTCTCTCTGTATGTTGACTCTTAGGCCCTCAGTCTCTGCCACTTAGGTCTTGCAACATTCATATGTATGACAGGGAAAAAAAAAAAAAAAATATATATATATATATATATATCACTAGAAGTATTTATTAAGAAAGTAGGGTAGACTGCTGTGATCAGGTACAGGATTCCATCAGGCAAGAACACAGTCTGTCAGCTTTCTGCAATGTAGCTGCCTCTTTTATCAACCTTACTTTCTATTTCCCTGCTTTTCCTCCCATCCCTCCTCAGCTTTCTCGTCCTTCACATTTGGCAACAAATGATCATGTGACAAATCTTCCACAGTTCCATAATCCCCTCATGATGTCTCAGTAGTCATGTCAGGAGTCTCCCTTTTCAGGGTGACTCTCTCCGAGCTATGCCAGAGTAGTTTCAGTACTGGCCGTCAACCAGTGGCTGAAGAGCTCAGTTACTGCCAACATTACTATGTTTCTGTTAACTCTGTGTGTCTGTGTGCTTACCACTTTCCTTGTTAAATGTTATTTCTTACATGAGTAGTGCTGAAAAAAATAACGAACCAGAAGCTCTCATACACTGCTTACCCTTTCATATACAACAAATGGAAGAAGTGAAACCTCACAGAAAAGGAATAACAGTTGTTCTCCATGACGATAATCAAGGTTCGAAAAAGGCAGACCATAATTTGGAAACATTGACAGGTGTGAAACCTTGACGCTTTCTTGTCTCATTCTGCACTGCAGAACAAAAGTGTCCATCCTCTTGGGGGTCTAAAATACACTCTTCCTTTCCTGATGCCAGAAGATTCATGTTGTCAGAGAGACACTACTAAAAACCAGAAGGACTAGAAGACAGAGATAGTGCTGAAGGCAATCTTGCCCCACATACATTGTAGCTGTGTTAATTATCAAAGAGTGGGAGCAGCCTTGCCCTCACAGCTATGGGTGTGATAAAAGAGTGAATTAGCTGTGAGGGGAGTCAGTTGGAGTCGGCGGGCTGTGCTGTGAGGAGGAAGGGACAGGAGGTTGTGTGCAGAACATAAAGGTAAGATGCTGTGTGAGGGACAGTTGGGGTTAGGTGGCCATGCTAGGAACAGGAAGGAGTGAGCTGAAAATGAAGAAGGAAGGTAGAAGAGGGAGAGAAAGAGCCAGAGCTGTGTGGAGTTACTAATGGGACTGCAACATATAAAAGGTATGAAAGACTTTTAGATAACAAGCTCTTGCTTGGAGCCCCCTGAAGTTTTTAAAGGAGCACTCTTGAGTGCTGTGGCCATCTCAACGATGAAAACACTAGGGTTTCCTGAGTGGATATTAATGGGATGTAACTTTACTACAGTGAAGATACCAAATTTCCCTTTTAATTAGGGCAAAAAGAGCAACAAACACTTTTGAGAGTGGGCTTCCTCTATTTATATGACTAGCGCTTTAAAATATCTCATATAGATTTCTCTTTAGTCAACAGTATGATATCACCAGAGGACAATTCATTTAATGTATTTGTACATCTGTCAAAGCACAATACTGAGGAAATCTTTCTTTGGGGGTAACAGTTGTCTTATGTTATAAAGAAGAAAACTACACTGGGTATGAAAATTCATGGTATGTTTTTTGACAAACAGGTACAAAAGTTCTCATGCTGGAAACCCATAACATTTCTTTCCCAAAACAGATTTGGTTGAACACTTAAAAGCAGGATTTACCCTGTAAGTTTGTATTATTTCAAGTCAGTGAGAGATAATTAAATTGCCCATGGAGACGCTGTAATTGGAGGTTTAGCTGTCTCAAGGAAGTGTGTTTCCTATCCGGGTATCTGTGTATCTACTGAACTTCAGGAATATTTCCTTTATATGCAGATGTTTTGCTTTTGCTGGCAGTATGTGTACAAGCTGCAATATGAACTTCATTTCTTGTACAAATGAGAAGAAAACATGGGTAAAACAAAACAAAACTGGGTTTTGTAGACTATGAACTCAGGCACTAAAATATTAGGTAACTTGTTTACAGTCACACGTATACTATTTGCTACAACTCTGTTGAAGTTACCTTTCATCAACTTAATTTTAATCTCCAGATTGTATTTTCTCTACTGACGTTTTTAATAGAGATTTTATTTTGCAATATTATAGTCTCATAATTATGTTTCAGTACACATTACCCAAGTATATTATGTAAAATACAGCAGTTCACAAAAATGGGCTATCATTATCAGACTACATATTTAGAAGACATATTAAAATTACCACTTTTTAAATTTTTTTTTTAAAGTTAGAGTTCTCAATTTTAAACAAGAAATTGGATTATTCAAGAATAATTGGTTCAACTAATATTCAGTGCTATTTTTTTCCAGTTCTTACTCATAGGCATGAATACAAAAGCAAATGCCTTCTATTTATTAACTGATCAGTCTTAAAGGAAGGGAGAATCATCTTTTCTAACTGACCAAGAAACCGACCCATCGATTACAGCAAGACATAGTCTTCAGTGGCATTGGGTGAAGCATATTCCAATGGAACTACAGCCTTAAGCAGAGGTATTGTAGATAACTTCTAATGTTTTGCTTTAACTTTTGCATTTCTTTGCCAAGAAATCTCACAGATTTGTCGAAGCTGGTATGTTAGTCATGTGTAGGAGTATAGCATACACTTTTTTCAATTTTGTGCACTTTGTGTACTACCAGGTGTTTCACAGCTATTGTGATAGTGTTTTGTGGGTTTTTTCCTCTTTTTTTTTTTTTTTTTTTTTTTTTTTTTTTTTTTTTTTTAATCTACACAGTGTTAGAGCAGTCAAGGCAGAATGAGTAAAAACAGAGCTGAGTAAAATTGTGTAACATGTATTAGCTGGTTGAAAAGGTTCTTTCATATCTTAACTGCAAGCTCAGTACTCATCAAGCTACTTATTTTGTTGAGATTTAGGTCAAAGATCAATTACCTTTGTAATTAAATTCCATATCACAAAAACAGGTGATTGTGTGAGGGTTGATGCAAAACCCTCATATAATTAAAAAAAAAAAAAAATCTTTGAAAAAATAATTTTAAAAGGTTAATTTCTAATTTTCTCTACTGGAACAATATTCTGAGCTTAGTCATATCTGTCATGTTATTGTAAACATATCATCAAGTAATACTTCTCTCTTAATGGCTTGGTCATTTTCACCTTTAATTAATATCAAATTTTTGATGCCAGTGTTATTTTCTACAATGACCTGGGAATTCATTGTCTGTTGTTCAACAGAGTAATTTTCACTTGTAATTAGGAAAATGTGCATTAGGTAGACTTGCAAGAGTTCATGAGAATTTGATCTTAAAGAGATTTCTGTACAAAAGCCTGCTTAACATAAAGATGGCCTTGTTGATGGCCATTGCAAATTGCACTTCTGAACTGCTATATGGCCTTGGGCATGTCATTTCATCTTCTCATGCCCTTAGCTACCCTTCAGTCCTTTACCTTTCCCCACTGTTTAAGCTCTTGAGTCTCTGATGCAATGATCTTCATCTTGCAGATTGGTGTATGGTGTCTAGCACAGCTGAAGCCCTGTTAGTCCTTGATGCGCTGCAGTCATATTAAATAATTTCACTTAAGCATGTAGAGTAATTAATTGTGAAGCTGGACAAATAATTCTAATTACATAATGAAGAACACGGTCTCAGTAATTTTACAACATTGTCCCAATAATCACCGTTTCCTGTACCACAACTGCCACAGGGAAAATTAGTAGCTGATGGAAATTCATGGTAGAGAAACAGAGATGAAGAGCCAGATTTCAAACTTTCCACTTTCAGTTCTTGTTCAGATGCTCACTTCCTTCTCTCCTGGTTTCTCATCTAAGGCTCAGATAATTCTGTACTGACTTTTGACATTATGTGGTTAAAACAATCACTGTCAGTTTTTACAGGCAGTATCATTCCTTGTGAATTAAAAAATTTCCAGAGGAAAACTCTCTAAGGATAAGATCACAGGGAGGGAGTTGGTACATGTTCACGTGCAAAGTTTCCTGATACCACAATTTGCCTGTACAGTAAGAGTCATGTCCTCTAAAGCAAACTGTTCTGGATGGCAAGCTGGACTATGTACACTCATGAGGTCCTTTCTGAGATCTATGATCTTGTGGTTTATATCCAGAGGCTTTTATATATACTTATTAAGACCTGGTAAATAATATTAATAACATGGGATGTTCACCTGTTTTCCAGTCATTATACCAGTGCAAATTTTCCTTGATTTCATTATTTATTATTGCACTACCCTTCAGAGGAAATTGTTTCAGGGAATAAATTTGTAAGATTCAGTCTTTTGTAAGATGTAAAATCTTTGAGGCCTATGTAACTTTTCCAGGACTAATTTTCAGACTAGTTTTTTTTTTTTTTTTACTTTTGAAAATCACTTCCTAGGTACTGTTGCAGCCGTTGTACAGCCGGAATAAGCATTTTGCATTTCTTTCTGGCCTTCCCAGTTTCACTTTTCACTTCGAATTTCCTCTACCACCTTCCTTGCAACAGCTGTGGAGGAGGAAAGGAAATATGGATTGTGGTCAGTTCATCACACATTGACTCTGACACTTCTTGTTCTGAAGCTGGAGAATTGTTCCCACTTGTCCCCTGCTCCAGTGTGGGCTCTTCTCATGGGGCCACAGGTCCTGCCAGGAAACTGATCCAGCATAGCAATCCTGTGGGGTTACAGCCTCCTTTGGGCATCCCCCTGCTCCAGCCTGGGCTCCTTCAGGGGCTCACTTGGATCCTTCTGCACTGACTGCAGGGCATTTGCAGAGTCTTGCTCTTCTCTCCAATGCTCATGCCAGAGGTGCTGCTACCACTGCTGATGGGCTCAGCCTTGGCCAGTGGTGCGTCCATCTTGGCTTGGCCAGACATTCAGAAACTTCTGACAACTTCTCAGAGAAGCCACCCCTGCAACCTCTCACTCCCAAAATTTTGCCACGTGAACCCAATACCCTGGATTAGGAACTTTTCAGGACATACTGAAAACCCCTCAAATCAATATAAACAGCACCTATCAATTTCATATATAGCATCAATAGTTGTATATTCTTCAGCTAATCACTCTAGAAAAATAATTAAGTTAGGTTTTCTTTATAATGGGTGGAGAAAAGTTTTTTGGTTTTTTTTTTTTTGTTTGTTTGTTTTTGTGGGTTTTTTTGGGTTGTTTTTTTTTTTTTTTTTGTTTTTTTTTTTAACATGTGACCTTTAAGTTTATTTGATTTATATTAGTATGAGAGAATTGAACAACATCTAGTCCTGTGAACCCAAATGTCACTTGGTTCTGACAAATCATTTTGTCACTGCTTACCCTTATTACCCTATCACTACAAAATATCCAAGGGATGCGTACCTAGCCTTCTCTTCAGGCTGTACATACCCAAGGGCTAAATGAATGACAAGGCAAAGTACCAGCTTTCCTGTGATAAGTACCCCAGGTTTGTTTTGGCGGGTTGTTTGTTTGTTTTGGGGGTTGGTTTGTTGTTTTGGTTTGGTTTGGTTGTTGTTTTGGGGGG
>JANEHK010000032.1:8083424-8102709 GCA_025960845.1 Tachycineta bicolor
TTTTTTTTTTTTTTTTTTGGTCAGAGAAGGGAGGAGTTAGGATGATCAGGGAAAGTAAAGTGAATTGTTTTGCTCAGAAATACCTATGGGTTTGTCTGGTATGCTACAAGAGAGATTGCCTCTGGGCTGTTTTATGTGCCAGCTGTTTTGGGAGCTGTGTTTTGTTTCTGTTGTTTTTTTTATCCCTTTCCTCCCTTGCTATGAATTATTGTAGCTTGTATGATCCAGGTTTGGTGGGTGTGTGTCATGGTATTATTTATTTATTTGTTTGTTTCGCTTCTTTTCTTTAGCTTATTCAGCCCTTTGGAATGAGCAGTTGGTGCAATGACAATCATTTTGTACAAAGAAAATAACCCTGGCTACCTGTCATGGTACAGTTTGGTTTTTTAGTTATAGAAGAATGTAGAATAATTCTCCCGGTCAGGATGTGGGAATTGCTGTAGAAAAGACAGCGACCTATCAGAGACTTAGTTGGAATATTGGCAACTGTTCTGACCAATGAAAATTTTTAGATGTGACATTAGGAAGTACCATATAAAGCCCCTTAATTTGCTGTAAATAGGTCCTTTTTATTCTTCCTTTAGCCAGAGAGAGACAGGTAACATCGAGCTGGGCCTGCTGCTCCCCCTTTTTTGAGGGAAGCCGTCCTGAGGCCTGGCCGGATTCCATCAGCTCCCGGGTGAAGGGGGGGAAGGAGAGGTTGCTGATTTACAACAGCTACTTTCTTCAGACTTCTCTGGAGCAGGGAGAGATCTCTGCCGGGCCCTGATAAGAGCTATGGGCACCATTTGGGCCGAGGCCACCCCGATTTACACTGAGGGGTGACTGAGAAGGCATTTATGATCCTGCCTGGTTTTTTGTGATTCCTGACTGCTGAGTGCTCCGATCTCTGATGTTTCTGAGAGTTCTTCCTCCATCAGCTCAGCCTTGAACATCTAACACCAGGAGCTACAGAGAGAGAGACAAAGACTCCAAGCAGATTTAACTCTTTCTTAGCAACATGAAGCTTCCAGAGCTTGGCCCTTCTCTGAGAGAGTAAGAAAGGACAGAGTGAACATAAAGAACAACAGCATGAAGTCAGTAGAGCAAGAGTGAAAAGGCTATTGGGACAGAGGGTTGAAGAGTTGGTTGTTCCATTCTTACTTGAGCCATAGAAATGAACTCTATATTTAGGTCATTTCTTCAAATCATGGGAAAGATAATAATTTAGGGAGGTGATTGTTTCAATTTGTTTGGATTTGAGCAAAGGTGTTTGTGATGGACTAAGTAATATTAATCCTATAAGATACTTGAACAGAGATAGAGATGAGAAGCCCCCTGCAGCAATGAAAAAGTGAGAAGATATCTCCGTACCTTGAGGTGAAGAATCCTTTGCTTTGAAGTTATTCATCTTTAAAAGGTGACACCCCAGTATGCAAAAGTCTAAGACCCATGACCCATAAGCAGCTTGGGAACCTGCTCCTGGGAGGGTCACAAAGGCAGGTTGCTCCAGGCAGTTGTTTTTGTGACAGTTTAAAACCCACAAGAGAACTGTTCTAAGTTAATCAGTGGGATCCGTGACTCTAAGAAATACTCTTCCCCTAAAGAACTGATTAAAGACTATTATCATATAGTGAAACTGACTGAAAATTACAAGATTTGTCTCTTTATGTTCTTTTGTAAGAAAGTGAACAGTTTGTAAGGGGAGGGGAGAGTGTTTTTGAAGTTTCATTCTTTTTTAGGGTTTTTTTTTTACAACTTTTTTTTTTTTTTTTTTGTTCTTTCAGTGTGCGTTAATAAAACTATTTGTTAATTTTAATTTGAGCCTACTTTGTTTTTCCCCTAGTCTCTCTCCGACAGAAAGAGTAAGTACCAAGACCAAAATTTAGTGAGCGTGAAACCACTATACTACCTCAAAGAGGGTTGAGAGGCTTAGTGAAATCATTAGGCTATAGTTCTTAGATATTTTTTTTACACAGTAGCTGTTCAGGGAGAGGAAGAAGCCACTCTGTCTAAAATAAGAATTTATCAGAACATGAGAGAAAACTCAGTTATTAATGATTACTGTTAGAAATAAAGAAGAGGGAAAGACTCTTTAACTGTCTTGTCTCAGCATGTAGTGAACTCTATCTTCTCTTGTAATCAGATAGGTAAGCTTAATGAAACTTAATCCTTTTTTAGAAGCAAACTGAAGGTCTTCTGACTTTTTTCACTGCTTTTCTCCATACTCTTTATCCTACTAGGGGAGAGGTACAGGAACTGATGTGAGTGTTTCTATGCATTATGTATGGACTGTAAGGTTGTACTTTCTGTGCTCAGATGCAGATGTCTGCTATGCAGATATCTTCATTGAAGTTTATCATTCTAATAGTCCTCTGTAATCCTTGGAGGAAAATAGTCCATTTTAAGGGTTAATCCTCACATTATAATGCAGTCATTAAAAATATGAGAGTTCATATATTAGATCATTTTCTTTCATTTTTTTTTAATAATAAAGAAACTTCAGATAAAAATGCATAGAATATTTAGCTAAATATAGGCAAGATAAATAATGACCTGATCAATCTAAACACAAAATTATGAGTTACTGTCAAGACAGCTAAAAGTTACATGTTTTGGCTCATCCCGGCCAAATAAAAGCCTCTTCTTGTTTTTTAGGTGTTGGCCTTCACGAAAGTTGTGGGTGTTGTTGTTTTGTTTTTTGTTTTGGTTGTTTTGGGGGTTTTTTTTTTTGAGTCAAAACATTTCTCATATACTCAAAGAAACACACAGAGGATCTATATGTAATGAACCAACTATAGACTAGGTGGTATAACATTTAAACTTATATCCAAAAATTCACTTTCCAAGTATTATGATTCAATCATGAGACATATATATTCTGTTTTTCAAAAAGACTCAGGGTGAGGGCTGGAAGGCCCCAAGAACAACAAAATATCTAGAAAACTTTGACCGCAAGTATTTGTTTAACCAGTAATTTGTATCTTTGACACATTTGAGATCAGGTACTAGGTTTTTCTGGTAATGTCTGAAGTAAACTCTCACTTTAGTTTTTTATACTGAAATATGTGAATGTATTATCCCAACACCAATGAAAACAATAACAAAAGAAATAATTGATTTCTCTACACATTAAGGTCTAATTTGCACAGACACAATTGAAACAATAAACTCTGAGAACAAAAAACTGGCTAATTATTTCAATGATAATTTAATTTTACATTTGGTAATAGATATCTTTTTTTTGTTAAACTAATAAGATGTAAATTATAATCAACTTCTTTTAAATGTTAAAGTATAATTTCGTGCATTTTGACTGACTTTTTATGGGAAGTCCATCTCATACTATGCTTGATTGAAACATGGCAGTGATATTTTCCTTCATGTTTAGTTGTATATGGCAGATGAAAAAGACTAAACCAGACTAAAACCCAGAGATATAGTTCAAAAAGGATGTGCTCTAATCTCTAATTTTAGCTTTCCAATCAATAGGGTAATAATGGTTGTATTATAGCTCTGTATGGACTGGTGACTATATCACCACAAAAAACAGAGTGACCTTAAGGTTACTCTAACCTGATGTTTACTAGTATGGTCCTATAGAAGAGAATGACTGGTATAAGGAAACTGCAACATGCCCCAAAAAAGATGCTACCTTTATGCTAACCACCTTGGTGCTAAAAGATACTGAGGAAAAGTGGCCAAACTGTAGTTTACATTCTGGGCTCAAAATCTAAAAAAAAGTTCATGCTTTAAACGACACTTTGAAATGGACAGTTTTGGGGTGGGTTTTTTTGTTGTTGTTGTTGGTTTTTTGGGGTTTTTTGGTTGGTTGGTTGGTTGGTTGGTTGTTTTTTTTTGTTTGTTTGGGGTGGGTTTTTTGGGTTTTTTTAAGTATTTAAACACAAATATCTTGCCTTCCTTATTTTCCTGTGTTAGTATTTTAATGTATTTGTCTTTCTCTAGGTAGTCCTACTGAAAAACACAATTGATAAAATCCTTAGTGATAGCAAGTTCAATTACAGTTCAAACACAGATACATTTGAAGATTGAAACAGATAAAGAGCTATTTAGTCTTGTGCCGAAGTCTTACAAATGCCAAAACAGTGAGAACCTTTCTATTGATCTTGTATAAAAATCCAGTCTCCACCATTCCAATTTTTTTTTGGAAACATTATCTTTCCAGGTGTTCTTCCAGCCTAATATAATCTAAACTTAACATAAACCTTGCATTGAATTTCCTTGCTAAAGTTCTCTGGTTTATTCAACCAGTTTATTTGACTTCTAAAGCTGCAGAAGTAACAAACTTGATTTAATATCAAAGATATGTTTGAAATAGAAACATAGAGACACAAAAATTCTAACCTTTGGGTAACTTGGGAAAAAAAAATTCCTTTACCGACAATAAGAAAGAATAAGCATGGTGCAAATCTCTGTCTAATGTCACCAAAATCACTGAAAGTTAGCTTGAGGTCATGGTAAATTATTTTGAACAAGACCACAAGATACTCCAGACTTAGAAGAATCTGAATATGATTAGTGAGATAAATTTTCCAGTCACCAGACTGCCTATTTAGTAACCCAAAGCAAGTATTAGCTATCCCCATGTTTCATGAACATTTGATAGTAAAGTCACATCTGAACCATGCTGAGATTACCTCTGTCAAGAACTTAAATAAAATAAAATCCAGTTTTTCCAGTAATTTTTTTTTCTTGGCTTATGGAATCTTGCAAACGTATTGCTATCAGGACAAAAGCTATATGGCCGCCTACAGCTTTCTGTCAAGACTTTAAAAAGAAATACATACCAACTGTGCTATAATAAGAAATCAGTTTGCCAAAATATTCCAAAAAGAAAGAATTTCCAACTCACTGAAACTCTACTTAAGTTATTATATGCTTGAATGACCCCTGGTACAACAGATAGCTGTGCAATTAATGCAAACCTTGTCATCCTTCTCCACCTCACTTGTCTTTGCACAGATCACTAATGAGGCTCCTTTAGACACAGAATGTGTGTGAAGCTCTGACAAACCACCTCAATATGCAAAAAATCTGAGGGCAACTGCAGGAAACATGATCACCATAGTAAAAAATGTCAGTCCCTTCTATAGTCTTAACTTTGTTCCTTGGAGTCAGCTTGCACTGAGGTGGAAGGATGTATGCTTGACTGCTGTTAAGTATTTGTCTCCAAGGGAAATATTTTCATTTTTGAGGTACAAATCAACAAAGTCAGAAAGGGAAAACTTGTTTTGTCACATGGACTACAGCTATTTCCCTCTTAAGATCTGTCTTATGTCAGGTGGAAAAATTGCTGCCTGAAGTTCTGTGTTCAGATGAGAAAACATTAGCCAGTAAACCATTTCTTAAAAAAAAAAAAAAAAAAAAAAAAAAAAGGCAATCAAGCAAGTACACCTGTTTTCTAAAATCATTAAACACAGTGATGGAGTTTCTGAAAATTTAGTACTGAATTATCCATCT
The DNA here is from genome assembly GCA_025960845.1 of Tachycineta bicolor. NCBI lineage: Eukaryota > Metazoa > Chordata > Aves > Passeriformes > Hirundinidae > Tachycineta > Tachycineta bicolor. The sequence goes on from JANEHK010000032.1 coordinate 8,088,885, forward strand.
TTAAAAGAAATTTGTTTCATAGACTAGTCACATTCTTTATTCACTCTCTTCTTGCACATCTCTTTTTATAGAACTCAATTTTGCAAATTACTCCACTGTGCAATTGACCTCACTTCTAGAAAATACTGTCATTCTTAAATATTCTACCTTGGTCTTTTCAGTTAGAAGACATTATTCCCTATAATACCATCATTAACAACCTTAAATAGTTCCTCTAGCAATTTCATGTTATCAAGTATTTATAGACAGTTACCATCATCTTTATTTCTTGAAAGAGGTTCATATAGCTTCGTAGCTTCATAGATTATGAAGCCAGAAGGGACCATTGTGAACATCTCATCTGACCTTCCTCATAATGAAGTCGTAGGACTTCTCTGAATTCATCCTCTTTGAATTAGAACATCTCTTAGAATATTTTGATTTAAACATTTCTAGCATTAGTGAATCTACAAAAATCCTAAGTTGTTCCAGTGGTTAATCACTCTTCCTGAGAAAAATACTCCTTCTTTCTGCTCTGAATTTCTGCAGCACTGTAGGTACAGTGTGTTTCCATTACACAGATAAACAAACAGATTATAACACAGAAGTGAGTGATGAAATTCTCCCAGTTTTGATTTGTGGGTGCTTTGAAATCCACTTTGGAACTACAGTCTTTATGCAAAGGAAAAAATGGCATTCTGAGAGGCTAGACCCATTCTAAATCATACAATCATCATAGAAGTCTTTGGGTTGGAGGGGGTAATCTTAAAGTTTATCTACTTCCAAGTCCCCTGCCATGGCAGGGACACACACCTTCCATGGGTCCATATGTTAACTGACCCTGTGGCCTAATTCACCCCATTGGTATTGTTGTGTAAAACAAAACAAAAAGTTACTGATTTGGAGGTTCTTCTCAGGGTTCTTCTGCACAAAGAGACAGAAGCATACAAGAATAATTCATGAAAAGCAGAGCATTTCATCAGCCTGAGTAGGACATTAGAAAATTCCATTTTGGCCTTCTCAGAATTCCCGTACAGACCCCTTCAGCAAGTCAGCCATCCTCCTCTGCCTGAGCTCACTTGCTTTCAGTCAAACTCACTAACCAGACAAATGTGACTCAAAGACAGGGTAATTCATACCTATGAAGTGAACTCTTAGGAGAAGATGTAATGCAGTGCTATAATTGGAGAGAGTGAGTTTTCCTCTCGTTTCTCATGTTTATTAAGACAATTTTGAACTGGCATTTCTTGATTCCTTGTGTGTGAAAAGATCATAAAGCATTGAGTATTTTCTGGTTTTGTTCTTTGCAGCCCTTACCACTCCTAGAATTGTAGTACCTGCCTGCAAATATGTAGCATTACCTATTAAGGGGTATCTGCGTGCTTCAAGAATTGACTAAAAATGAAGATGACACTACAGCTGTCACACACAAAGGAACCTTTATAAGCTGTTTGTGCTTGTTTTGTGCAATGTGAGATCAAGAATTTCATCCACTACCGAGCATCAACTAATGCTAAGCACAAATCCTTCATAAAGTCACTATCTGTGTGAAACTGTGATCTGAACAAGCTGATGTAAGTAGAATGGAAGTGAGCCTAATGAAGATACTGGTTCATACAGAGATGTAGCTGTATAACAAATGAGGGGTGTTAGGAACTTGTGGGCCCAAATTCAACATTTCACTCTCTGTATGATTATGGGATAAGAAAGAATCTGTGGTGTTAAAAGCAACATTTTGGAATGACATTAATGCATTTCTCCTACTGGACAACTTTAGATCCATTGCCTAAGAAGGATATGTGCTGGGGGAAGAAATAATACAAGATTCTAGATGAATGCAGACTAAAATAACCTGGTTAAATATTTTCCCCTCCTCCCCCCCCCCAAAAAAGGGTATTTAGAATTAAAATTTCTCAGCTCCTTTAAAAGAGTAACTAAGAATGTGATTCATCTACCTCAGTGTAACCATCAGAGTCTGGATCTGAGATGGTCATCACCACTTTCTTGAGATAAGTACAGGAAAGTGGGTGACATCTGGATGCCATTCATTCCGTTGTAAGAGAGGCCTAGAATAGATGTGTTTCCACTGGTAATGCCTCTTTCTCTTGAATGATTATAGGCAGTTTCAAACAACTGGCTCAGGCTTAGACGTGAGATTATCACATACCCAGTGGGTTAGAAGAGATGAGACCCAGCACCAAACACTTTTAAATCATCTCTATGCATGAATGGACAAATTAGAAGAAATTAAAGACAAAATCTGATCTGTTCTATTTAGTACCTTAGTTTCATACTATGAGTCTCTGGTGGGGAAAAAAAAAAAGGGAGGGGGAAGGGACAAAGAAAAGAAAGGTGATTAGAAAAGGACCCTTTGATTTTTCAGTTACATTGATTGGATTGCATATAAAAAGTCTGTGCGGGAAATACGAATTTCTAAATTTTACCATAAAATTTAGAATTTTTTTTTCTTGGTGTAATGAATCAGTACACTTCATGAGATGTTTTCAATTTAAAAAAAAAAAAAAAAAAAAGTATGAACCAATCATCCGGCTATGAGTTCCTAGCCATATATTAACAATTAAAAATTAAATTTCTCCATTATCTTATGGAGAAATGCAGGTCATTTTCTTTATAAATCAGCATTGTGTAGGACATTGCTTTCATAAAATCCCATGATTTGTAATGTTGTTCAAAGCTACATTTCACCATCTTCCTAGAGATTCAGATTACAGCTTCTTCACCTTTAATACTTGTAATAGAGTATCATGGAAGGTACTTTGCGGGAGGAATCTGGAAATGATGCACCAGAGCCACAGAGAGTTAATTTGTATTGTATGGATGGACTGGTGGAAAATCCAGTATACTTTTGTGAAGATCCCTGAGTTTCAAAGATTGTCAAGTTATTTTGGGATGAGGAGCAGTAAAAGAGTACCTTAACTTAATATCCTGAAACATCATCTTTACACAGAAGTTACTCATTTTACAGACAAACTTTGGAAAGCAAAAGTTTCTGTCTTGGGGGGAAAAAAAAAAAAAAAATCTTCTTTGATGGGTACTGAACATCTTGGCTGCTATGAATATGAATCTAATTGTAGAATTTTTTTCAGTTCCCTGTCCAAAGCAACAAAATCAAGCTCAACACTGTAAATTACATTTTTGGTGCCAAGTGAACTTTACCAAGCCCCTCTGCAAGACATAACCTTACTTTTTTTTTTTTTTTTTTTTTTTTTTTTTTTTTTTTTGGCTCTAGATCTGTTGAGAAGGTGGGAATTAAGATTATATCCCAGATAAATAAGGTAAGAGAGAGATTCAAAACTTTCAGCCCCCATATCTCATGCATTGTCTGCTACTGTCCCAAGTGCAAATAATATTTTATATGTTCTTCATCCCAGCCAAGTGGATTTTACCAGGATCTCAGTGGCAGGAAATTCCAGATAATATTTACAGCAAAGAATATGTGGAAGAGGAAAGGATGCCAAGGGATAGAATATATTTATTTAAGCTCTAGCCCATTTTAATTTCCAGGATTGTGTCTACATGCTTTACTGATCCTGTGCTCAAAAATTAGACTGCTCTCTTAAAGCCTTATACTCCTGCTTTGGCTTTAAAGATGCTACAAAGCTGGCAGCTCAAATGTGCCAGAGCCATGCAAGCATATTTTAAAGTGTCAGAACTAATACTAAGCTTTTCACTGTTGCAAAAGAAATTTAATTTGCTTTGAGGGGTGGACTTATTATTGAGAAACATTATTGTAATCCAAATTTTTCATTAAATCTCTCTCCCTCCTTTCCTTCTTTGCTCCCTGTCTTTCCCTTGGACTTCAACATAGATGAAGTCATAGATGCTAATACTCACAGATGCGCTTGCACCTTGTTCTTTTTGTCTTCCAGTCCCTCCTATGCCTAAAATAATTGAGCCTTGTGATATCATAAGGAACTAGCAACTTGATTTAAAATGACACTATGACATCAAAAAGAAGAACATAAAATATGTGAAATGTTCATGTTTTTGGTGTTTGTGGGTGGTTTTTTTGTTTTGGTTTGGTTTGGTTTGGTTTTTTTGGTTTTTTTTTCGCTAGCTTACAAAAAAAAAAAAGGCCTATTTTACTGCTTAAGCATAAGCCTGGTTGTGCTGAAACATAACAGCCTGATTTATTGGACTGTGTTATCCTGATCCAACAATCTTGATGTATGAAACTTTGAATTTTGCATAAAACAAAATATTCATTAAACATGCCATGCTACACCCTTAAATGGTCAGAAAATGAGACAAAATATCATTAGTTTATAATGCTCATTGACAGTGAAGGATGAGAGAGAAAAAGATAAAAATTCCTGTAATCAAAACAATGTGGGTTTTTTTCAGAACTCTGGTTGATGTGATTTTCACTTTCAGTTTTAGGATCCGAAGCAGAAAGACTGGAGTTAAAATAAATGTGGCAAAATTCTTCCTCTAGTCCTCCAGAACACAAAGTTCAGTATTGCCCCAACACAGTTTCTATATAACATATAGTCGTAGAGTAGTGGAATAATTTGGGTTGGAAGGGACCTTTAAAAGTCATTTAGTTCAATCCACCTGCAGTGTACATCCACATATATACACACACACATATAAATATATTTCTTCATAGTCCCTTGATTTGTTGATACTAAACTACACACTCTTTTTAGAATGTCATTTGGAACAAAGTTGGGCCTTTGCCTATTATCATGGAGAAGAGCCAGACAAGTAGTAATGCTCTTTAATCTAATATATTTTTTGTCTGCCAAGAGAAGAAACTTGCCCTTTCACTGATTTGAGAAATAAGTACTGAATTCCTAAGAAGGCAAAGAGTGGCATTAGCCCTGAGCACTTTATTACTTTACCAGCATTGTTTTTGCTTTACTTTCAAAAAAAGATAATGCAAGTTTAAGAGTAAGGCTGGATATCACTATTGTTTGAAGTAATCACTCATATAAATAAATATGTGAGCTGTTTTCTAAAGTGGAAGAACTAAATGTCTTGAAGCTCTCTTTTCTCTAAGAGTTATAATAATTTGTTTTAGTATGATTGTAATGTAGTAACAACACTGAGTTCCTGTTCCATTGTTTTAATATCTAGCCTTTGTTATTAATAATAATTATAATAAAGAAAAGCTAGGTATTTAAATTCTGTCTCAAGTCTTCAGACTTGTAATACTAGTTTTATAAATTACTGATTTTTATTAATCATACAGTAACCACTCATTAATCAAATTCATATTTTAAAGCCATGGAAAAAGGTTTTGGTTTTTTTTTTTTTCAAATGTAAATTTAATTCTTAGAGAAGAGCAAAAGCACTGAAAAGAAAACCCTAAATCAGTTTGTCTGTAGATAATAGCAGTAAGAAAAACTTCTTATTAGCAGCATCTATCTTAGCAAAATTTAATAACAAATCCAGTGTCAATAGATGCTGACAGTTTATACTTTGTTAATGAGAAAAGAAATTATAATTTATCTGTATTTCAAATTGTCATCTGGTATCTTCTTGAACGATCAATCCATTTTAATACTCGTTTGCAGAGAGAAATGCATTTGTCTTCCAAGGATATGAAAATTAGCTACAAAATTTGTGAGATAAGGTTTTACTGTGGTTTCTATGTTTTTTTGTTTATACTTTCCCTCCTTATGTACACATATATATTCTTTCTGTACATTTATACATACATATACATATACACCTACACACATATTTATTTATCTCTATATATATTTGGATATATATGGAGCAAATCTGGGTTAACAACGATTTATACAGTCTCAGCATTGCTCAGAATGAACCTCACATAATAAATGTAGTAAATTGAACTGCACATTTCTTGTTTCTGTCTTCATGTGGGTATCCGTGCACAATGGCATGTGTACACATGTGTGTTTAAAGAAGAATTTGCTTGCAGCTGTCTGTGCTCATGCATGCTTACAGTTGAGTTGGATGGGTCCCAGAGTAAAAAGAGCAGTAACTAATCCAGGAACTGCCCATAGCACTTGAAGTTGTTAAACATCAATAGGATTATCTTGAAAAACCTAAAGAAAAAATCTCCTTTGCTTTCCATGCAGACAAGAGCTTGTTCTTGGTTTTCAGGTAGTTTTTTGGGGTTTTGGTTGGTTGGTTGGTTTGGTTTGGTCTTTTGTTTGTTTTTGGTTGTTTCTGGTTTTGGTGATGGATTTTTGGGGGGTTTGTTTGGTTTGGTTGGTTTTTTGTTTGTTGGTTTGGGGTTTTTTTGTTTTTTGTTTTTTTTTTTTTAATACACTCAGTTTTCCATTGGTTTTCAAGTTGCCCTGCCTGCATTTTGCTTAGGATCTCATGGGCAAATTTAGCAAATGCTTTGACAAAACATATCATACTAATCATGCTATGTTTGCCCAAAGGCACTACATTTCTCATGTGATATGCTTAGGATACTTTTCTCTTTTATCCATACCTCTGTACACTAGCCTGTTTGTTGTATTGATATTACAATATTAGGATTTTTAACATGCATGCAACTCTGCATAGAGGTTGTTTTTTTAAAAAATGGAAAAAGCCAAATTATATCCAAATTCTCAAACTCAGTTGGAGATTTATATCTCAAAGGAATTTGTAAAATTTAAATTATGCGTAGAGTAATAGTTATTATTCCAAGTTGCACCATTTTTCTTGAGGAATTTTTAGCAAAGAAAATGCATTATGACCTTGACTTTCAAACCACTGTTAAGCAGTTCTTCCTAAGCTTTTGCAAAGGTCTCTCTTTTAGAAGGTCTAACACAAATATTTAGAGTTTTTTGAGGGCTGAAAATATAAACAAGGGCATTTTCACATTTTGACAGATACAGTTGAGATAAGAAAGGCTTGGAAATAGCCTTTGCACAAATATTAAGTGTTTCGCCTCTTCCCATTCCTGTCCCATTTGAGAATAAGTAGCAACAAAAAAATGTTTCTTAACACCCAATGGTGTACTTAGTGCTGGCAGAAGTATGTGTCTTCTATAGATTTATGGTGAGAAATGTCAATATCAAAGTGTTTGTGACAGCTCTTATCTCTGCTCTGTTGGGCTTCACATGTATTAAAGCTGAAAGCCAGTTTGCTTTTTCTTACTTTATGTCTGTTTTTTAGCAGCTCAGACTATTCAACCATCATAACAAGGTCGCAGGAACGCATGGTGGATGTTACAAGTGGAATCATAAAAGTTTCTCCATTTACCTGAAATGAACTTCATATGAGTGTTGGCTATTTAAATACTCATATCAGAAACACAAAACATGAGAGTTGCAGCACTGGTTCAGATGAGAGATTCTCCTTCCGTCTATTGCTTCTTTAATAGTGACCATGGAAGATGCCTAGGGAGGTGAAAAAGAGGTACAAGAAACAGGATATTTTGTAATTTAACTGCATGGAAGTTGCCACTACCCTGAGAAATATTTGTGCATGTGGTTCATCCTTTATAAAGGTTAAACTCTGCCTGCATGCTAGATTGTCATTCACTGCCTTATCGTTGACTACTTCAGTAGTAACATTTTAGAAAAAATGTAATCAATTAACCAAAATTAAAACATCTTCAAAAACATTTCTGGACAGTGTTACCAATAGATCAGATATTTTGCAGGCCCTTAGAAATAAATAAGATTCTTATCATGTAACTTCAGGAATGCTGAGTCAAAACCTGCCATCCAATACCAGAATTGTGGTAATAATTCAGGAATCCACCACCATATTTGTCAGCATAAATGTGTCTGACTGCTTCTCTATACACACACACAGAAGTTTCTAAGTGCCAGAAGCAGCAGCTTCTGGTGAATATGAACTAAGAAGGGATGACATCTATGTCGCCCTATGTTGTCACCATTCACTGATTACAGCAATAACAGTAATGTCCACTTCTATAGCCTTTTTGTTAACGACTTTAATTTGTTAACCGTACAACAGTTCTGTTGAACATCTGTGAAGATGACTATGTAATAACACATCTGGATCAAGCTTTGTCACAGTTATTGTTCTCACTCTGTCTCTATCTCTTGTGCTTAATTCAAAGCATGGTTCTCCACCATTTACTCTGGCTAACCAATATTTTGTCACATAGTTATTCACTTTAGGGGACCATCAATAATATCTGTGCCTGGCAGCCATTGAACTTCTAACTCTGAAGGGTTAAACTGGCTTCCTTAACAGAGAAACCTCAGCTAGGGCCTCTGTGCTCCTGAACCCCACCAGCCAGTTCTAGGTTTACCTGGAAACACTGTGCAATACCAAAATATAGAAAATTATAATCATGGTACAGAATCAATACCACTGTTAGTACTCAGAAACACTTTCCAATGCAATCCACAGTAAATCATTAAGCAAAACAGAGCTATTTCCATAACATGAGTGTGGTATTTCCAAGCCTACTCTGTTGTTATGCAACAAATAAAATGGGGACTGATTTATTGCAGTGCAGCTACTGGGGCTGGTATCCCACTCCTTATTACAACTTTGTCCTCCGTAGCACATTACTTGCACTGACTTCCTCACTCCCTCCTCTCCATCTTCCCTAATTCAGGACAAGGATGTACTCATCCCTGAGAGCAGCACAGTTTTATAGATTTTTAAGTCTGAAAAGGATGATTCTATTATTTATTATCAGACAGCTAGGATGTCATTTAGGTCATCGCATTCTGGGCTAGTATTCGCTAGATATTCTCACCCTCAGAAGACGTGTAAACAAATGAAAACACAAAGTAAGTTTTGCAAAGTCCCATTTGTAATCTGTACTGCTAGAATAAAACCTCAGTTCAATTACTTACAAAGGGCAATAATACAGGCTGAATGGAGAATGGATTGAGAGCAGCCATGCTGACAAGGACTTGGGGATGCTGGTGTGTGAGAGGCTGGACATGCCCCAGACATGGCACTCACAACACAGGGAGCCAAACGTGTCCTGGGCTGTACCCAGAGCCCCGTGGGCAGCAGGGGAGGGAGAGGATTCTGCCCCTCTGCTCTGCTCTGGTGAGGCTGTAGCAGGTCTACTAGCACTGGTAAAACACCAGTGCATTCACTAGTGGGTTTTTTGTTGTTGTTGTTTTTGTTTTGTTTTGGGGTTTTTTTTTGTTTGTTTGTTTGTTTGGGGCTTGTTTTGTTTTGTTTTGTTTTTTGGTTGGTTGGTTGGTTGGTTTTTTTGTCTGTGGCATAAGGATTAGGAGAAGGGTAAAAATAGGCTTAAAACTTTAGAGGGTATAAAGAAAGCTTTATTAACAGAACTAAAAGAAAAAAAAAATAAGAAGAAATTAGAATAAATGCTCAGAACACTTATCTTCCCCCAACCCTTCCTTTTTTTTCCACTGACAGTATAAAGAGACAAAATTTGGTATTTTCAGTCAGTTTACCACCACTAAAATAATCTTTCTTCAGTTCAGCTAGGGAGAGGACTCTCTCTTGCTATGCCATGGAAACTTTTCCGCAAGTTCTCTCGTGGCTTTAATTTTCATGAATAGCAGCCACCTGGAAATCTGTATTTATGAAGTCTCTCCCAGGTTTGGTAGTCTTCCCACAACTACCAAACATCTGTCATCTCAGCTAATTGGGGTGCAGTATTAAAGATGAGCTGTTTTAGCATAGAAACAAAGATTTTCTTCCTCTATTTCTAGGAACAGAGGTTTTCTTTTTCTTCTTCAGAGGGAAAGGGTCTTCATCACTTATCTCTCTCTATTCAAGCTTCTCATTGGATCACAATTATGGGTGCCTTTGCTCATGTCTACAGTTTTAACATTCCATTCCCCCATGCTTTCATGAATTTCAGGGATATTTTAGGGTTCACAGCCCATCACCATGGTCTTACAAAAGAATTTCAGCCCAAGACTAAGGCATCTCTTCGTTTTCCTCCCATCTAGGATTTGACTTCTTCACTGACCTCGGTGACTCTATGTTGTTTTCTCTACATGTCTTCACCCTTTTCTCTTACTCAAGAGAAGATTGATGTTTGTATGTTTCATCTGTGCACTGAAAATTTAATATATTGCCTGAGCCTGTGGATGGTCATGTGATCTCTGGTAGGAGGTGACCATGCTCACAGTGTAGATTTTGGGTCCTGCCGCTCAGGTGTTGAGCCAGAATGCTGCTTTGGCTGCATGGTTGTTTTCTGGCCCCTGCCATGTTCAATTCCAGCTGCAGGACTGTTTTTCTGCTTGGGCCACAGAGCTGGGTTTAGCTGCATGATTTTCCATGGTGCCAGCTGGATGGCTCAGCAGGTCACTGCTTGGCCCAGTGTCACACTGTGGATTGTGCCAGGCTCAGTGATGGTAGGAATTTTTGGCAGTCGCACCACAGCCCAGCCCAGCCCAGCCTGGCTTAATGGAGCTGGCCAAGCCCAGCTCAGCCTGGGCTTGGTGGAACCAGCCTGGGTTTCTTTCCTCCCACTCCATCCCAATGGCTGGGCCATGCAGGCCCAGCCTGACCTCCTGTCGAGAGGATAGGGAGGAGCTCCTTAATAAAAAAAAAAAAAAAAAAAAAAAAAAAAAAAAAAAAGGAAATAAAAGGAGAAATTTCACAGTTTCCTCCTCTCTTAAATATGACTCATAGAGGCATGCCAGTCTTCTCTAATTAGTTCTGTCAAGCACAAAGGAAGTTGAAATATTTTCACAGAGATGATTACTTCCATATTTTACCTTTTTTCTGTACCAGAAATTCAATTAAGATCAGGACAGAGACTCACCTGGAGCACTGCATCCAGCTCTGGAGCCACCAAAATATGAACATGGACCTGTAGGAGCAAATACAGAGGTAATGAAAAGGCTGAGAGTATTGGAGTACCTTTGCTATGGAGACAGGCTGAGAGAGGTGGGACTGTTCAGCCTGAAGAAGACTCTGGGGAAACCTCCTAAAACCTTCTAGCACCTAAAAGGAACCTTCAAGACAGCTGGAGAGAGACCTTGGACAAAAGCATGGAGTGATAGGACAAGGGGAAATGGCTTCGTACTCACTTCTAATGGCTTCAAAGAGGAAAGATTTTCATTAGATATTAGGAAGAAATTCTTTACTGAGGGTGGTGGAATACTGGAAGAGTTTGGCCAGGTAAGTTGTGGGTGCTCCATTAGGACAGTCGTTTGTGGATGTGGTAACAGAAAGGAATTCCAATTTCTAAGGACCTTGTTCTGTTGCAGTTTCTGAGCTACTTCTTTATATTGCACATAATTGTGGTGGTTCTGGTGATTGAGCAGGAAAAGTCGTGTCTTATGTTCATGTAAGGTAGCTCTCTCTCAATAAGTTACATTAAGTTAAATTCTGCAATGTCAGAAATAAAAAAAATACATTAATTTATAGTTTTCCCACAAAACACCATCCCTTGAAATACTTATTTTCCTCTCACATGAATAGGGGAAATAAAGGTAGCTCAGATCCACCTACGCAGTTATTTGTAGCAAGTGCTGGTTTCTGGTGAATGACTATTCTGTGACTATTTAACAGTACATTTATTCCTTGAGCACAGGTGGTGTTAGTACACCTAACAGAAAATATAAAGGATGAATGGGTATTTGTAAGATGTTATGGTATGAAGATCACAAGCTAAGAAATAAATACCATATTATTTTTATGGGTTATGGTATTCCTTACAACATTGAATCATACTCTCTTTCTTATGCAATTAAATGAAAAAATTATGCAGATGATGAAGTACTAAAAGGAAAAGGAAACAAGCCAAACCCACAACCAAAAACAACAACAACCACCAAACATACAACAAAATAAAAACAAACAAAAACCCCCAAGTACTAAACAAATATAGCCATGGATCTTGCAATATTTTCTGTATTGGTGGACAGTCAGAAAATTACAGCAGTTATAAATAAATTAGATTGGTTAGAACATCTATATACCTACAGAATCTAGATGGTTTTCCTTCCTTTCCCTTTCCCTTTCCCTTTCCCTTTCCCTTTCCCTTTCCCTTCCTCAGAAGTACATGTGTCAAATAAAGTGTATCTCACATTTCTCACTCCTCGAATGCACACATACACACAACTTACACACACACATAAATAAATAAAATTGCTTATATAAAAAGTGTTCAAATAAAAGGCTGTGCTTGCCTGAAGCAGAGGCCAGATGCTTTGACTTCCAGCTTTCTTCCAGCAAAGCTGTGGTTTCAAAATTAAAATCTGCAGCAATAATGAAACATATTAAAATGCATGCAAAGTCTTGAGGGCTTATAATATGCTAAAAACTGGCAATGCATGTTTACATCCATATATCAACTTGGATGTGCTGAAAAGATTTAAAGTGTAAAATATGCAAATATGTGTCATATTGTCACACTTGGTCTCCCTAATGGAACTCCCTTTCATCTCAACTCTCCTTAATTTCATGAATATTGCATGCCCCTCACACCTTTTACTCCTGCTGTTGCTAGGCTGAGAAGATTATGAAAATATGTTAATAGTAACTTTCATCAAATAAAAGTTGCAATATTGAAAATAATAAAGGAAGTATCTTAAAATACAAATTTTTGAGGGTTTTAGCTATTTTCTTCCCACTGGAAGCTCAGACACTTACCAGCCAATTAAAATAATAAGGAAATAGTGGGAAATTATAAAAATCTATGTGTGTAAATTAATGAATTCAGCAAATATTTGTGTGCATGTGTGTATGCATTTGCATGTAAACATGACAAACATCTTGAGAAATCTTTCAGACAAAGAATACAGGAAGGATTTTGGCATTGTCATACTTTTGTTTAAGCACCAGACTCTTTCCGTATTTTTTTTTTTTTATTTACAAGGATTGCTAAGCAAGTTGAAGTAGTGTAATGGTTTCACATTCACCAAATTCTGGTCTTAGTACTCACTCTTTTTCTGTGGGAGAGAGACTAGGAGAAGGGCAAAGTAGGCTCAACCTTAAAATTGAACAAATAGTTTTATTAACACACACTAAAAGGATGGAAAAAGAAAGTCTGTGAAAAAAAGTAAAACAAAACAGAATGAAACTCCAAAAACACTCTTCTCTCCTCTACAAACTGTTAAATTTCCTACAAAACAACATAAAGAGACAAAACTTGTAATTTTCATTTCGTTTCACCATCTGACAATAGTCTTTCATCAATTCTTTAAGGGAAGAGTCTCTCTGAGAGTCATAGATCTCACTGACAACCTAGAACAGTTCTCTTGTGGGTTTAACTGTCACAAAAACAACCGCCTGGAGAAACCTGCCTTTGTGACCCCTCCAATCAGCAGTTTCCCAAGCTACTTATGGGTCATGGGTCTTAGACTTTTGCATATTGGGGTGTCAGCTTTTAAAGATGAATAACTCTAAAGGCAAAGGACTCTTCATCTCAAGGTACAGAGATATCTTCTCACTTCCTCACTGGTGAGGAGAGATGAGAGAGCTTCTCATCTTTATCTCTGTTCAAGTATCTTACAAGATTAATATCACTGAGTCTATCACAAACACCTTTGCTCAAATCCACACACAAATCTAAACAATCATCTCCCCAAATGCTTATCTTTCCCATGATTTAAAGGAATAATCTAAAGTTCATTTCCATGGTTCAATAAGAATGAAACAACAAACTCTTCAACCCCCTGTCCTAATAGTCTTTTCACTCTCGCTCCACTGACTTCATGCAGTTTCTTCTTTATGTTCACTCTGTCCTTTTCTCTCTCAGAGAAGGGCCAAGCTCTGGAAGCTTCATGTTGCCAGGAAAGAGTTAAATCTGCCCAGAGTCTCTTCTCTCCTGTGATAGGTGGTGGTATTAGATGTTCAAGGCCACGCAGAACTCACGCAGAAACGTCAGAGACCAGAGCACCCTGGCAGTTTGGAATCACAAAAAAACCCCAAGCAGGATCATAAATGCCTTCTCAGCCCACCCCTTGGTGTAAATTGGGGC
>JANEHK010000032.1:8103109-8124824 GCA_025960845.1 Tachycineta bicolor
GGAGAGGAGAGGAGAGGAGAGGAGAGGAGAGGAGAGGAGAGGATTCACGTCAAACTTCTTGTCTACCAACACCTCCAAGTCCCTTCTACTCAGAGCTCCTCTCAATACATTATTCAAAAAAGAAATTGCAGCTCCTCCTCAGTTCATGTGTCAAGACATTAGGCCGGTGAAAATTCTGACAGAAAAATAGGTAGAAGTTGGATTGTTTAAAACACCTTTCAGGAACCTCTCTGCACTTCATCACTGCACTACCACGATTGCTGTCGACAGATGGCATGGTGAAACTTCTCTGTAATAATCATATAACTTTCTAAAACTGTTCCTTTTATTATCTGTCCTAAGCTCATCTATTTTTAACTACTCAGATTTATTATAAATGGAATAGCACAGCTTATAAGGTCAGGCAACCCTTGATTACAGCTACCATAAATCAACCTAAATTCATGATAATGAGACATGTAATTTTTTTTTTTTTTTCATTTGAAAGAGTTTTTTAAAGAATAAACTTTTCATTGATTGTACATTTCTTATTTCCTTTTCCCACAAATTCCGTCCATGAACTTTCAGAGGGGTTTTGGGGTTTTGTTTGTTTGTTTGTTTTGTTTTGTTTTGTTTTGTTTTGTTTTGTTTTTTTCTGAACCATTGGGAATCTAAATAGGGCTGTTGGCATTTGAAATGGAAGTATGCTTGAAACAATAGAATATATCCTACTGAGAGCTTTTTAAATCTACAATTTTTGGGATACACAGGTTGGGTTACATAAATAAAGCCATATCGATTAGATGACAAAAACATTGTAAGCACTGCTGCTGCAATTTAAAGGGGTTTTATTCCACATTAATTAGTAACAGTCCCATGGGTTGGGTATCTCAGACTAAATGACCTGAAAGTTCTCAAAGCGCATGTTCCTAGAGAGGGCATTGCCCAAGCACTCTACCTATAGCTCACTCTGGGGCTCTGACAATAGATCAAGACTGACACTATGTCTGCTCTTAAATCCCCTGGAAAAGTCCATCACTTATTTTCCAGCAGGGACATGGCTGAAATAATGACTACTGGAATTTCAAAATTGGACACAGATTTAACACCAGAGGTTTCCATTCAGACAGAATTTTCATTAATTTGAGTAGGACTAGGTCTGCTTGCTCAAGCTATCTTTGGACCTGTGTATGATACAGTTTTGGCTAAGAAACAGGACTGTGTCAACTGAAGGGATGAAGACCAGCCTTTCTTCTTCACGGGTCTAGCACTTTGCATCCATTCTTTTGAGCATTCTTTTAAGCATTCTTTGAGCAGTCTTTTGAGCATTGAGTTCTCATTGCTGGATTGAATGTCCGTGGGTATGCTGCCGTTCATTTCTGATATACTAGCTGAATGAAAACTACTGACAGAATAAAGAAAAAGTGCCTACCTCTTTCTCCCCATTAATGCTGTCTTCTGTTTGTCTGTATGCAGAAAACTCGACATTTGAAAATATGTGTGCTTAGACGGCATGTGTATTCCTTTAAGAGGCTTTATTTCTTAGTGAGGCATCTGAAGAGTCTATTTCTTTTAATTTTTCATAAAGTGTAGCTTATGAAAAATTTAAATTAAATCATTTAGTAGTGATTGCTCCATAAACACAACATGAGCTCCTTTAAAATTCCAATTATATAAGATCTCACCTTTTTAAGTGGCTTTGAATGAAAACATTGAAGTGCAACTACACTTCTTTCAGATGAATGGAGCGTAAAATCAAGGGATTGACAAATTTTGACCATTAGAAATCTACAATTTTCCCCACACACTTCATGCAAATACAGGTTATATAGCCAGATGATCTGGCTAAATTCCAAATGGAATCATTATATTCAATCTACTTAAAATGCTCCCTTCACTTTCACTTGCAGGCACCATTCTTCTATCTTTCCTCTGCTCTGATGATGACACACTCCACCATGGAGTTAGTGGCGTTTTGCTGGTTGTTAAAATAAGAATATCCTTGCACTTACACACTTACTGGAGACAATAGGAGAGAAGTTGACAACTTCACAGACTGCTGACAGACAGATATTAAATTGTAGCATCATGGTCAGTGTGAGATGTAGAGAGCCCAGAAAGATGGTTCCACCTGAGTCAATAAGGTTCTGTCAATTTACACCCTTTAGAAGATTAAATTCAATAGATTGAAAAACACAGGCTTGATCCTGATCATGAAACATAAAATGGGATCAAATTCTTTAAGGTAGACCAGCTTAACACATGGCAAATATGACCAGAAGGAAATTATTTTACTTCACTGCCTTCAGGAAGAAAACTTTAACTTCAGGCACATACACCTTTTTTTTGTGAAAAGGGTAACTTACTGGAACAGAGAAGTTAATTTCAATTTTTATATGAGAGCCAAACTCATTCTAACAGTATTGAACTTCTCATATAAGAAGTGATATGCTTTTAAACACAAACTTGCTGCAAAGTTTCAGCATAAATATTTCTGAATTTGAGCATAAATTCATGTTTTCTATTTGTCTGACAGTGTACTCAGTAGCACACCCTTTATCATGCTTTTTGAGTACATTTTCTGTTCCTGAGAATAATTGCCCTTTTACTAACATGTATATAAAGAGAAAATGCTTGTCAGAATTTTTGTACTAAACCAAACAAAAGGAAGATAGATAATGTTTCCTCAGATTTAGAAAACATACTAGCAAACACATTTTTCAATTATGGAACAAGCCTGAATTTTAGCATATATTTCTGTCTGTAGCATAGTTGTGTTTCCTCTTGCTCCTCGTCAGCTAGGAAGGATAATTCATTCCTTCACCTCTTACAAAGTCCCTTTACATATTTGTGGGCAGATATTTTATGTCACTGCTCAATCTCCTTTTTGCCAGACTGAACATGGTCACCTCTGTTAACCTTTTCTCAAACTGCCAGCATTATTTTCCAGTCTTTTTAATTATTCTCTTTCTCTTCTCAGAATCCATTCCAATCAGTCTTTTATTTTTGAAATACAGTGCATAATACTCCATTGTGGCATTTGTTTCCTAGAAAATAAAGAGGGAGAAAGAGAGAGAAAGAGGAACATGTCAACATGTTGACATGTCCAGCGAGTCCAAAAGTGAAGTTCATTGCAATTTAACTGCGTGTGCTTAACATGCCTGAAAAGATTCAGGACTTACCTTTTATGAAAATAATAGAGATGTGATTGAAATCAATGTGGTGATAATCAAATGATTAAAAATATGCAGATAGTTTCAACTATGTAACTTTTTTTTGTTCCTCTACCCAGTCTACACAGTGCCTCTAATAATGCATGTGAGGTTTTGATCATGCAAAGCCTAATGTAAATTACCAATTAATCATGCTCATCTTCCTGGCCTTTCATGCACCAAATGAGAAACGTTATGAATGTTCCTGGACCAATACAACATGCAAGCCAATCCTGTCATGGAAATATTGTTTTCCTAGGATTCTCTTGATGATTTGTTGCCATACTGCTCCATAGGTAGCATTCCCTGAATTTGTCTTTACAAAGAGTAACTAATGTTTTTACCTCTTATTTATCTTTAAAAATTTATTTACACTGATTTAATGCCATTCCTTCACATATCCCAGACTGTAATGTATTTTCTCTGCAGATGAGATTCTTGGAAGATATTAGTTACCACTAGACGAAGTTAAGGCATTCTGCTCCCCAAGTTGCTAGCCAAAGTCCAGGACCTCAGGAAAGTTGCCTGTGAACTTCACACTGTTTGACAGCAAGTGTCAGACACCGCCAAGTTGGGTCCACAATTCTAGGCACAGATTAGATATTTTTCTGGGCAAATGGTAACTGTGTGTGTACATAATTATCCAATCTGCACATATAATCCTCTTAGTGCTTGCAAATTAGGCATGCAACTTCATCTACAAGTTACTTGAATGTGTTTTCACACTCATCTAGCTAAAAAGTCAGGCATATAAACTGTAATAATTATGCCACTGCTATGATCCTATTCTTGCTTGTGAGAGTCTAGATTGAACATTTTCATTCAATGACAATTCTCACAAACTGTATGAAAGCCTTTTAGGTTTGAGTAGAATCAGATGCTCGGTTTTTAGTTTCATCCTCCGAGTTTAAATGCACTATGGAAACAGCAAGTGGAATCGTGTTTAAAATGTGATTGAAACCATCATCTTTTAATTTTTTTTTCTCTTTTTTTTTTTTTTTTTTTTTTTTCTTTTTGCATTGTCTGGCTTAAGCCAGAAGAAAATTAAGATATATATTTATGCTATGGGCTGAGCTTTAAGTTATTAAGCCCCCCAAATCAATGTATTCACACTTTTTTCTTTACTTTCTGTAATCCTCTCTGCTGGACCCATGAAAATAGACTGAAACATTTCAGCTTCTGTTTACACTCATAATCCTCTTCTCATTCTCATTCAGAGCACTTATAGACATGCTGACGTAAAGCCCACTGAAATCCACAGAAAATATTTCCTTTGAAACCACTGATCACTGCATCAGGACATAAGTTGCCGAGACTACCAGAGATTCATTCTGCTCCTTGTCCTCAAAAACAAAAACAAAAACAAAAACAAACAAACAAACAAAAAAACCCAAAAAACAAAAACAAAAACAAAACAAAACAACAACAACAACAACAACAACAAAATTGTATTTGCTTATGGGGCAGAAAAGAGCATTCCAATGCATTTGAAGTGTAATGATAATTAACACTCTACTAAAGAAGACGAAATTGCTGGCCTGGAGTCCCACTGATATGCTTCCTTCAAATCCTGGAATATTTGTCCTTTCCCAGTTCATTTGGACTTTCTCATGAGTGCTCAAAAATGGATGCAAAATGCTCCCTCACACTTCTCCTGGCAGACTCTTTAAGAGCGTAGATTAAATTTCATCAGCCCTTGCTGATTTGACAATGTTCAGGTTATTCCATATTCTTTAACCCAGGCTATCCTAATTTTGCCTCATGGCCTCTTTCTCCCTTTGTTTACTGCCTTTTCACTGACTCAATCACCAAACTCATCAAGCTCAAGCATCAAATCCATCAAGCATTTCAGAATTCTCCTTACTATTACCTGCTTCTTCCTCTTCTGCTAAGTAGCAGACTTAAAATTTTCTTTTGTCCATGCTTGATTTCTTAGATACTTGGAGAAATTTTTCTTGATCCATTTTGCTTCCTTTGCTAATAGCACCCCAATTTGTGTCTTTGACTTTCTGAATTCTGCTCTTACATGTCCTTACTTTTCTCCTGTAAGGGACCCAGTGTCAGAGACTGTGAGCTAATTTCCACTGTGCTGTTTCACATTTGAATGAAATGTTAAATATTTAAACAGCAAAGTTCTTCTTGTGGTTGTTAAATCAGTATTAAGTGATAGTCAGAGTGAGTATTCAGGGAATAGAAGGGTCCTCTGACTCACAGTCTGAAGTAAATTGCATTGGGGCCAAAAAGCTTTTAAAAAGGGAGGTATTGTACTTAATCGAAGATTTTAATACTTTTTTCCTCTACAGGCAACTTTAGTGTCAGTTTTTCTGTTCTTTGATAAGTAAATAAATAGTTCTTTTTTTTTTTTTTTTTTTTTTTTTTTTTTTTTTAATTAAAATATTGTGGTTGAAAGAAACACATGAAGAATTTTTTTTTTCTTTCTCAAAATTTTCAATTAGTTTTTTTACCACTTCTGTTGAGATGCTGAAACATTTAAAAAATTATAAGAAGTATAATTTGTTAATATTTTGACTGAAAGAAAAAGTTTTGGTTTCTGGGTGAGAGAAAAAATGTTATGTGCTTTTTCAGTAGCTAGACTGTTGCATTTAAAATCATAGTTGTTGGCTTGTTTGTTTTTTTCTTCCCTGCATAACAGTATTTAAATAAAAATATGTTTTCCTAATAAAATAAAATTTAAAAAAAGAAAAACAAACAATCCCCTAAAAATATAAAACCAAAACCACACTAAATCAAAACCAAAACCAAAACCAAACCACACCAAACCAAACCAAAACCAAAACCAAACCAAACCAAACCAAACCAAACCAAACCAACAAACAAACAAAAAAAACCCACAAAAAAAACCCAAAAACCACAAACAAACAAACAAACAACAAACAAACCTAAAGCAGATTCACAAGGAATCTACAGGGAATCCCAGAATTCTACTGGGAAATAAATAATTTTCAAAGACATGTTTTATGGACATCTTTTGGCTATATAGACTGCTGACCTCTCCTCTCACACCCTAGCCAGCAGAGATGGACAGTGAAAATCTTTGAGTACAAGGCCCTGTGGCTGCACTTCCAGGAATGTAAAGCTGGTTTTGAGCTGCATGGACATTTACATAACACAAACCAAAATCCTTCCTTCCTCCACTCTGGATCTGAAGTTTTTAAAGATGTTTCTGATGCAAGACCAGCTGATGAAATGGGTGGTTTGTCACTGCCTCAAGTAAGGCATTCACTGTCACATATGGATTGGTGTGCACATTCCAGCAGATTTGTAATGAAGTTTAAATACCTAAGGCTATAAATATACGACTAACTGTCTAAAAGTGCCTGAGCAGGTTAAGTATGCAATTTCTTTTTAAAGAAGTTCATCCGCAAATCCCACAAAGCTTCTAATGGATTTTTTATCAATATGATACCAATTATATTTACATTATGATAAAGACTAAAAGGGGGTAATTTGTCTCTTGAGAAGGCTGAGGAGGGAATGTGACATCCCAAAAGGTATTTACAAGAGAATAAAGTGGATAACAGCCTTTATTCGCACACTTAAAAGTCAAAATTCACTGCTTGTTCTCAAATAACTTCCAATTTTGAAGTTAACAATTACTCACATAACAATACTATACTTTCAGTATCAAATAGTCTTAGTCATGTTCATCTCTAGATTTCTATCTATTGGTCTTGGCTTCATAAGCTAAGCAGATTTTTCTTCTACATTCAAAGCAGGGCTGAGTTTCATATTGAAGAGAAGGAGGAAGCATCTTTCAAGAAAAGAATTACACAGCTGCAGCTGTGTTTTACCTTGTGTTCTCTTTTTCTTTTCCTTTTATTTTCCACCCTCTAAATATATTTTTACTTTGTTTTCTGTTGAGGGTTAAGTTTCCTGTAGAATTTTTTCCCCCCACACAAGTTGCTAGGAGAGTAAATACAGATAAAGAGTGCTTAACCTGGACAAAAGAAGCTGATCACTTAGTTTTGGGGGAGGGAGAAAGCTCCCGGAGAGAGCTGAGGTGTGGACTCACTGCTCTCAGTCTTCCGGGGAGCACGGATCGGGCAACTGGAGTCCACAGTTAATGGAGGAGTCTGGTCCTGGGAATTCTACCATCTATTGGAGCACCCAGGAATTCGGAGTTTCTTCGCTGCCCTGCTGGATTTTGGGTCAGCCCAGGTCCAGCTGCTGCGGGTTCTCAGGCACTGCCCACTTTGCCTGCCAGGGCACCCCCCTGCCTGCCGAGGACAATCCACCGCTTCCAGCTTCCAGCCATCAGCGCCGGAGTTTCCACCGTTTGCACTCGGGGTTCTTAGTTCTGTTTTACTGTTATTATAAGTGCTGTTGTTTTTTGTCTGTCCTGTTATAGTTACTAGTAAAGGACTGTTATTCCTTTTCCCCATAGCTCTGACTGAAAAGTTTTTTTAATCTTCCAAATTATAACACGGAGGGAAGGATTTGAATTCCTCATTTCCTAGAGAGGCCTGCCTCTCCTTAGCAGACACCTGTCTTTTCAAACCAAGATATTTTCCTTTCTCCCCAAGACAGTAAAAGAATTGATGAGACTGAAAATTTACACTCAGCAATGGGCGCACTTCTGCTTGTCTAAATCTGTATGGACAATGATAATTGCCAGAGGGGTTTTATTTTTTTTTTTCCTGTATAATTTATTGGTGATCTGTCTAGCTAAAACTCATATTCTAATTACAGAGTAAAAGAAACAGATTTTTAACAAAATATTTGCAATATTTGTTTTTCTACATTACAGATGAACAAGAGGTGGAGGAAAAAAATAGAGATGACGAATGTCATTAAAGACAAAGAATACACAAAGAAGCAAGAGAAGGTGCGGGAAGGGAAGGTGCAGGAAGGTGCGGGAAGGGAAGGTGCAGGAAGGGAAGGTGCGGGAAGGTGCGGGAAGGTGCGGGAAGGGAAGGGAAGGGAAGGGAAAAATTTTCTGCTGCCAGGAAAAAGAATTACTCTATTTAACTTTCTTTATTTTTCCTTATGACTGCTGCTCCTGATTTCTTCAAATCAAGTAAAATGAAACAGCTCCATAGTGTAGACATTCTACTATGCAATTGAAAAATCTGTATGGAGTTAATTGATTAAACTAGTAATAATATATCAGAATTATTAACCTGGCACTTCTTATTAAAAAAAAAAAAAAAAAGTCAAACAGACGTAGAACTAAGATTGGAGTACCACTATAAGAACTATCTTATATTTGTTTATTTGTTGTATTATTTGTTTAGTTTACCCCTTCGCCTTCTCTACCCTATAAAATGCAATAATCATAGTGTCATCATCTGTAAAATGATTTAACATATAGAAGACCAAGACGGGTAGGAAATGTATAACAAATATATTTTGACATAAACACTCAGCAAAAGAAAACCTTGCTTTATTATTAATACCTATTTATGTTTAAAAAATATTTTAGAAATTTTGGCTGCCAAAGTATATAGCTCTTCCTCTAAACCTATGTTTTTAATTTATCTATTTTAATATAAATTACATTTTTTTCTCCAGACTGTTTCTGCTATTAGACTTCTCCTCTTACTGATCTGATAGACTGCAGGGCCCTCAGTGATCTATAAAAGGTCTCCGTCTAATATCACTTCTCAGTCTGTTACAAACAATGGATCTGACATTCTTTGGGACCTCAGACTTCTGTAATAAATGGACAGAAATTATTCCAGATAATTCTCTTCATCTCTTAAAATGAATACTTTCTGCATATGAGCACAGCTTTGACAAAGGATGGGCTTAAGGACTAACTGTTGAAGTCAAGAGATTTCCCTGTTTCCTGTGCTTGTTCAGTGGCTATATGAGTGAGGGTGTTGTTGTGTATTATTTGGGTTTATAGTGTATTTCATTTTTACCCCTGGAAAATGTATCAACCCGAGGTTTGTCCCTGCCCCTTTTCCCCACCCATTCTCCCACAGGGGAATGTAATCCAACTCTGTTCCACTCCCAGTTTATCCCTGATTGGGTAGTGGCTTGTCCCTGCCTTTAGCCCCTTCCCCTTGGATAAAAGCCAGGAAAGCAGATGGAACTCCCTCCCTTGGTTTGTGGACAGGGTATGGGCTCCTGACCCAGGTGGTGGCAGGACCTCAGGAGAGACTGAATAAAGCCCTGATTTCCCCTGGATCAAGTGCAGGCTCTTCTTTGCCATCAACAGGAACCTGATCTCTCTAGAGGAAAAAGGTTCACAGCAGCTCCTGGGATTTTTGGGGCCCTAAGGAAAAATCCTTCCAACTGTGGTTTGTGTCTCAAGCTAGCTGAGGCAAGAACGGAGCCAGAGGGCTCTGAGAAAGAGACTGCCACATGAGGGGAAGAAACCTGCATATGTTTATCCACTGCATTTTTGTATGCAAAGTGGAGACGCAGCCTCCTCCAGCCTTTCCAGGGAAGAAGGTGGATGCAGTTGTCTTTAGATGGAAGAAGAGATACTGCTCTTCTCAAATCAATTACAAAATCCTTTACAGAGTCTGCATCTTATTGTACACATTTTCACATATAAATATACACATGTTTAGACTTATAAACACAGAAACCCTTCCCCCAAAATAAATGAAAAGGATGTAATAAGAGAGTATTTCTTAAAAAATGTAGTATTTATTAAAAAAAAAAAAAAAAAAAAAAAAAAAAAAGGGAAAAAGTGATATCTAAAGTGGTATCTGTCATATTCCTTGTATGTTGAATCATTAAGCCAGGCCAGGTTTGGAAACATCAGAGAACCTTGGTGCTTTTTTGCACAGTGAACTCAGAAGAGCTTTTATAGAAATTTTGTTAATATTTTCCTGGTTTTATTTATTGTGGTTTCTCCTGTGGTTTACTAACTGGTCTGAATGCTTTCAAGTTTTAGTCCCTCTCTCCATTGGAGCATTCCCTTACCTATTATATTAGTACTCTGGTGGCCACTGGAGTTTTTTTCTCCCTTTTCATTTGTAGTGTCTATTTTTAATATCTACTCTCCAGCTCCTCTCCAAAGTAAACCACACAAACCACATGCCCACATCTGTGGTTTTGTTCATTTTGAGTGTTTAGGATTATACTGTTGTACTTCTTTTTTTGATCAACTGTTTTTCTTTCTTCAGTTATATTTTATCAGCAAATTTCATGCTCTTTGTGTGTATTTTATGCCTACCTTTGAGTTACTGGTACATAAACTGAACACAATTTCTTTTTGTACTGATCTTGTTATCACAAGGGACACTTGAAAACCTCAGTTACTCCAAAATTGTGGACACTGCAGTTTTAGCATCTTTCTAAAGAGAAAAAAAGCTTTTTTTTTGCAGGTTACTAAGTTTTCATTATATATATATATATATATATATATATCACCTTTTTCTTCTTCTTTCCCTTGTACTGCTAGGGTGGCCATAGACTAAGTAAGATAGTATGCTGTTTTCTTTTTAAACGGTGAGCTGAAAAAACTAAAGTGGAAACTGAGTTAAGTTTGATTTATGTGTTGTGTGTACCCCACCAGCCAGTATGTGGGGAAATTCATCATGTGGAAAAGATGTAGATAGCCTTTTCTGAACTGAAGGTTACTCTTTGTTGAACTCCTGCAGCTCCTGGCATGCTGACACAAAATGAGAATGCATCACAGTTGCATTGCAGATACTCCAATATCAAGCCCCTAAACCAGTACACAAGGTCTTATTGGGTATTTTTTACTTTACTGATAGTGTTTTCATATGTACCTATAGAAGTTGGACATCAATATTTAAGCTCACATGGATCACATGGAACTTGCAAACTTTTGCGCACAGATGGCAAAGATGTAGATTGTTGACTATATTTTCTTGGGAAAGACAAGTTGGGGTTTATGTGTGGGACTGCATGTGTATGAGAAGATAATATATCCAATTTTCTTCTGCCACTCCCTATGATCTTTCTGAGTTAGCAACTGAGGAACTCTCTAACACAAAGCAGCTAAATTAAGGTCATTAAAATTTCAGACAGCTTTCATTTGAGCTAAGAAAGTAACCAGTCATGAAGCAGAAGATTATTTTTATCTTTGTTAAAAATCATACTCACATTTTTTTTTACATTTCTTCCTCGTAAAGGGTGGATGGACAACTACTGGTCAACTCTGGAAGGAAATCACCCCTGTTTAAAACCATCGTCCTGTTGCCACTATCTCTCTGGTTACAAGCTGTCTGCGTTTATATTTGTCCAGAGGTCTTGTTTTCATCTTCCCCACTGCTGTTTGTGGCTGTTTTGTCCAGAAAATCATAATAATTTTCTTTAGAATTTCACTTCTGATAATTTTACTCCTCTTCCTAATATTCTCATTTTCCTCTCTTTAATCTTATCACCACCTTCAGACTTGTAATTCTTACTCTTCTGTCCAAAAGTAGGTAGGAAGGAGACAAGTGGAATGGCTTTGAGGTCTCTATGTGTGAGATTCTTGTTTGTATCACTGGGAACAGATGTTTGTATTCTCTCTGTTCACAAACACCTTAATAATTTTCTATTATGTCTCAAATTTCTCATCTCTCTTTGTTCCATGTTACCTTATTGCCTTTGAGGTAGTCTGAGCCCAAAAGAAATACTGATTTTAGCTCTTTTCCAACTGACCCCACAGAAAGCCTTTTCAGGTAATCAGAAGGAAGAGCACAAGCAGGAGATAGCTCCAAGGAGACCTTTCCCACCACCTTATAAAGTTAATCCATGCACCTCCATTTACATGGGGATCCCATGCAGGGAAAGAAGAATGCCCAGTTCACAAAGGTTCATCAGACAATATATGGTATAAGCTGACAAGTTTCTCCTCTCTTTATTTGTCTGTTGGGTTACTTTTAACAAAAGTAAAATACTGTATATGTTCTAGGTTTAAAAAAAAAAAAAAAGAAGTCTGAAGCAAATGACCAGAAGTGAAAGAGGGGGTTGAAAAACAGAAGAAAAATGAAAATCTTCATTATATGTATTGTCAACAGGTTTTATTTTTGTTTGCTTGTTTTTGATTTTGGGTTGGTTTGGGGTTGGTTTGTTTGTTTGTTTGTTTGTTTTTGTTTTTATCATACATACAGTAAATATCACTCAGTGTAACTTATCTGAATATCTGAATTACAAACTTAGGACTTTTTTTTTTTCTTTTGGCAGTATGAAAAATCTTAAGCTTTGCATGAGCTGACCTTTTTAATGTATTTGTACTTTTATTCACAAACGATAAAAAAAATGAACATAAGACTCAATATATCATTTTTTATCTTCCCCCTTCCCATGCCTTAAATACATCCATTTGATCCTTAAATAAAATAACTAGATACATTCAGTTGTAATGACAATGTAGATTTTTTTTTTCCAAATTCAAGCTTGATGGGAAATTATTTTCCTCTGGCTGGAAGCATTGCACACTAATAAACCCTCTGGAAATAACTGTTTAAAATGCACAAGGAGCTAGAAAAAAAAAAAAAAATCTTGTTTTAGTTAATTTTTTTAATGTGTAAAGATGCTTGAGGATTACTTTTTTTTCCTTTCTCTTCTTATCCCTCCTCCTTTCTTTTGTCCAATGTAGGCCAAACCCTGCCAGACATTAACAGAAACTCAATAAGCCAGATTCCAATGTGGTTTAAATAGGAGATAAATTGGCAATATAAACAAGCATAATTTACATAGTGAATGTTAAGGCTGTTGAAAGAATTGTGTGGAGGAAGTCACTCACAGTGCATACCAGAGTTTTTAAGTCCGGCAGAACCTAGAAACTATGCCATATAACATTAAATACCATCTAATAGTATTGCATATATTCATATTAATATTGTCACAGCTTATAAACAAATCCAGTAAGAGTAGAAAGAGAAAAGTTACCTCCAAAGTTAGGGTGGGTGTTTTTGGGGTTTTTTTTGTTTGTTTGTTTGTTTGATTGATTGTTTGTTTTTAGTTTGTTTGTTTGTTTGGTTTGGTTTGGTTTGGTTTGGTTTGGTTTGGTTTGGTTTGGTTTTGGGTTTGGTTTTGGTTTGGGGTTTTTTTTTACCTTTGCATTGTAGAGAAACATGTCTATCTTATTCGTGTGGGTTTAGTCCTATTCAATGTTCTTCTTTTTGGTCTGGATGACTATGTTTTAAATTTGTAGGTAGAATCAGAACATGAGGGACAACAAATTTTTTACAGAACATAGTTACAATTCAAAGTGAATTTGAGAAAGCTCAAAAAAGGAACTCTCTCAAGTAGAAGGAAATGCATTTTTTTAAAAGCCAATGTTTGTAAAAATACAGGATAGAAATCTATTGCTTCAACAAAAGATCAACAGGAAAAAAAAAAAAAAAAAAACCCAAACATGATTTTTTCATGAATCATTAGATGAATATAACCAGTCATATGTCATTGCCATAATAGAGGCAAACAGTATACTGAAATGTGTAATTGAAATTCATCCCCACAAAACTTAGTCAGCTTTTGGCCTCAGCAAGAACATTGTACAATTTAGATGATGTCTCTCTGGTTAATTAGGGGGGGGGATATTAATAAAAATAGCAGCCAGAAATCAGAATCCCAAAAAACATTGCCTAGGACAGAAAATGGAATGAAAGTCATTTGACCTAGGAGCACTGTGAGGGAGGGACATAATCAGTCTTCAGAGAAAAGAATAATCTTTTTTTTTTTTTTTTTCATCATCCTGATACTCTGAAAAAGACAAAAAGTTTCTAAAATCTAACAGGGAAAATTTGCTTCACATATTAGGAAAAGTTCTTGACAGTGAGGCTGGGGAAGCCATAGGAAGGATTGTCTGTGGAAGCTTTGTCATTGTCTACTCTTGACAGCCCTGGAGATGAGATAACAGAAACATCTGTAAGGTAGCAACAGTGACAGCCAGCCAGGCGTGGGAACAGAAAGTGGAATCCCATCCTCAGGAGGCCTGAGGGACCTCCTTCTGCCAGTGGGAAACATCTTAACTTCCAGGAGATTCTGTGATGTTGTGGGCAATGCCAAGAAGTCATTGGTCTTATTGCTTATTTGAATAGCTAAATGGAAGTGCCGTGTTGCCTGTGACAAGTTATTTGCTTAGCATTATTTTTCATGGTCCAGCAGGAGTTGGAGAGTCTGCTCTTAAGCAGCCATGGTGAATACTTTTATTATTTCTAATCTGTAGTGGTGTGAGAGTGGTTTTATTAAGTTATTTAGTTATTTTTGTAAGATTTTTGAGTTATTTTTGTAATGGTTTAGTCCACGGTACCCCCCTGTGTTCTGTAATAGTTTCCCCCTTATGAGTTAGTTATTTAAGCAGACGTTTTATGCCAATCATTCCTTCCCTGCACCTGTCCTTGTCAATCCCCCCTCTCTCCTCTTGGTCGCCCTGTCTGTCACTTTGAGACCCTTCCCTGGATTCTGGAAAGATCCAGGAGAGGCATCGAGTGCTGGCTGGTGCCTGGGGAATCCCCTCCTTCCCTCCTGTGATTTGTTAATGGTTCAGAAGTTGACACCCCTGTTACACCCCTGTGTTCCCTGGTTGGCTGACCCGTTGTCACCACCCCTGGATCCTCCCCCGTTTATAAGTGGCCGCCAGGCTTTGATCTCTGCTCTCTCTGGGCAGCAGTGGTCTGAGGTGGAGCTCCTTGCTGCCCTTAATAAACTACCTTCTACCCTGCCTAAAGAGAGACAACTCTTTTTCCGTCGCCGCAGTCGCAACTCCATCAGGTCCACTCGCTGGTGGGGAACCAAAAACCCACCGGGAGGAGGTTGCTCACTCTGCCTGTAACCCCGACCGATCCTCGTTGTGGCAGTGCAGAACTGAGCTAGCCTGCGCGCCTGCCAGGTGTGAGGGGAAACTGCTGTACTAATCCATATATTGTAGTGGTGTATCTCATTCTGTGCTGTTGTATGCAGAAAAATGAGCCAAAGAAGAATATTATAGCCCATATTCATTATGCTTTTTATTCATGAACTTGGAGAAGAGTTTCATTTCGTAGCCAATGGAAAATTTTAGTCACCATTAGAAGCTAACTCACATTTTTGGGTCACTGAGTCATTAGACAGAGGTCCTTATCTCTTTTTACTAACTAGGGAGAAAACCTGAGATGAAGAGGCTTCCCCTTGTTCAAGCTGCTGTGTAGTATCTAAATTTAGGAAGGATGGATCTGCTGTACTCCAGCTCACAGAAAAAGACAATTGTTACTTGTGCTGATCCCCACCACGCTCCTGATTTAATAAAAATGAGTATGTTGTTTAAGAGAACTTCTAGATTGTTGTAATACAGACAGAATTTAGCTGTGCCTGTCAGTTTAGTTATTGTTCCAAAAATATTTTAAATAGATCTCTGAACAGATTTCTTTATCTGTATTTTTTGCTACTTCTGTCATCACTAATCATGGAGACCATCTGGCCTTGGAAAGTTGCTTGGGTTTTTGTTTTGCCTTTTTTTTTTTTTTTTTTTTTTTTTTTTTTTTTTTTTACAAAATGTTTTTTTTTTTTCCCTCATGTTGTTGGTTATTCTGAAGACAATTGTCCAAAAAAGAGAGCAAGAGATGGTTGTATCTTTCTTTGATTTTTCATTGGCTAGAATGTCTGTCTCTTGTTGCAAATTGACTTAAATTCCTTCCATCTGCTGCTGGGAGCCTAATCAAAATGTAAATTAAAATAAATACATTTCTTAGGAAAAAAGTGGGAGAAGAAAAGCTTTAAACACCTTAGCATATTTCATAATGTCCTAATTATTTTGTGTCATCTTTCTCTTGCTTCCAAAAATATGTCTAATGATATCACTCAGTTTTTTTAGAAGAATATGAAGGACTCCTGGGTTGCAACTTTTTTATGAATAATCATAATGCAATATTACAGGTACCTCAAATTCTTTCCAGACTTGCAGACAAATGAGAAGGTGTTCACCAACTTTAGGCAATTACAGTAGATGGAAATAAGCCAAGCAGAAGACTTGGACTGAGATGTTTGTTTGTTTGTTTGTTTGTTTTTACTAGAATAAGAAAGTATAAATACAAGCAGATAGTGTCCTTTAATTACTTCCCACCCCCTCTTCTGGTGACTTTTAAAAATATAGGCATGAATACAAAATCTCAGTCTCAGAAGAAATCATGCCTGTTGCCTAAGCAATGTATTTACTCTGTGCCTGTAGTTGCTAGAAGGCTCCATGTGTTTTGACTTCAGCATTTTATTTACAAATTATCTTTTATATTAGTAAAATGTTATTTCTCTTTCTTTTTCCTTCTTCCTTTCCTAAAAAATACCTGATGGGGAAATGTGGCCTGAGATTCTGGATTCTATTTTAAATTTTGCATCTCTAGGGTTTCCTGTCCAATTTTATTCTGTGGAATGTGTTCCTTTAAATTTGTTCAAAGCTATCTTTTTACAAGGAGGTAAAAGCTAATTCACAGAATTGGTTATAACTTACACAGTCTTTCAGAACCAGATTATCAGTTCATAATGGAGTTTAAACAACAAGGAGGCAAAAGCAGCTAAATACTGGTGTTTGGAAAAGAAATTCCAGTGTTATGTTCCTGGTGTTCTCATCACGCTGCCACAGGTTAGGCACAGGCTGGCAACCTGCAATTCTGATTTTTACAGGGAACTCAAGGAGAGAAACTGACACTGAGGGAATTTTTCTTTTCCGATCATGGCTAATATTTTTTATATCACATTGGAGGTCTCAGATCAAGAACTCGTTCCATCACATCTCCCTATAATCTGCTGTAACCACCTCTGGATAAATTAAAAGGTTGTTGGAATTTAAAGACAAAAGAAAGCAGCTGGTATCCCAATATCAGCATTGCACAGGTCAAGTCATTGTGCCCTACATGAGGTATTTTACCTGTGTATACCCAGTACAATAACATGCAATTTCTGTAACAGCTTCCAGAGTGTTACCTCTTGATGCAAGGAGAACCACAGGTAGAAACTGTTTTCTCTTTCTGCTTTGTTTCAATAGCTAAAAATTTTCACTGTCGTAGAAATGACCTTTTGGGGTTTGTTTCTTTCTGATCCTAATCTTTGAGTAATGTGTTGTTTTAAGATTATACTTGGTCTCAAGTAAATTAAAGTATTTATTTCCAGTGTCTTTAAGAAATATAAATTAACCTATCAAATATATATATATATATATATTTTGCCTTCATCTTAATTTTACAAAGGAATGGAAAACAAAATGCTAAAAAAAGTTTATTCTTTCAGCTTGACTGATAAAGGCCACTCAGGTTCTCTGTTTTCAGTTTTTAAATGACTGTTTGAACCATCTTCATTTCAGACAGTGAACTCTAAAAGACCATTCACACATCTTGGTGCTTACCTCATCTGGAAGTAAGCATGTTATTAAATTTACAAAGTAAATTTTAAATAAAAGCAGCGTAAACAGTAAATATTTGAGGATGGCCTAATAACATATCAAAACAGCCTCAGCCAGCAAAATAGCCAGAAAACACCCCCATCTCAAAAATCAAAATTAACCAAACAAACAATTCCTTCATAATCTATAGAAAACTAGAGCTCAGCTCAGAGACTCATTTATATGTTCATACTTTTGCATGGGATGTCTTGAAGAGGTAGCCGTGCATGCACACAGGTTGTCTCAAATGGCCACAAATACGTGGGTGCTGTGTCCCACCAGCTGGATTCCAGGCAGGACACTTGTGGACATCCCAGGTGCTTCCAGGCGTTCCTGTGCAGTGAGTCCCAAAGAAAACCCTCATTTCATCACGTCTGAAGTGTGATTGTGTTTCTGGCTGCTGCATTTCTTCCTCTGTGTCTACTCAGATTCTGCAGCCCAGTAAATACAGTAATGCCAATGCTAATAAGAAGCCATAGGGTTTGTAGTAACTACATGCTGATAACAGGTTAATGCTTGTATTAACAGAACAGCATAAATCCTCAGGACCTGTCAGACTCTGCCTGGGCTTGTCTTGGCTGGCCTTGAGGTTATTTTAGCTTGCTCATTAATTGTAGCAGTAATTTGCCACTATGGCTGTTCTAACCAGTTATTAGCTTTAGCGTAACCTCATCAATTGTGTAGTTTAGCACCTAAAGAATTCATACCACATAAGGCAACAGTCTAACAAATGAAACAAAAGCTTTATAAGCGAAGCTGTGAGGAAGTAGTACGATGAGGAATGACAAAACTTGTCTTGTAGCTCATAAAACTAAAATTTCATAAGATGCAATGGCTGCAGGTAAGTTATTCCCTTTATGCTTCACTCCCCAGAAAAGTTTCAAGTTTTCTAAATCAGCACATCTGAGGGAAATTACTTTTTTTTTTTTTTTTTTTTTTTTTTTTAAACCTGCTTCCAACACATCTGGACAACATAAACAGGCAGCCTGCCACTCTGCTTCTGCCTTTTGGCAGAACAGAGGAAAGAGTGACACACACTGGAGCATGGGTGAAAAAAGAACAGCCATGTTATTCCTCAAAAGAACATTAATAAGTAAGGCCTTATTATCTCCATGAATTAATATGAAGTAGGTTTAAAATATCAATATAATGTTGCTAGCTATAACATATAGGAGAAGAAATAAAAGTACAATGAATTAGGGTAAGATTGGCATCGTGTTAAAACTGGTATAGATTTTCAGTGAGTAAAAAGCCTCCATTCAACAAAACTCAGTGGAAACGAAGAAATCCAGAAAAAAAGTAGTACATCTGTACCCACTCATTGAGGATCCATATTAAGGATGATCAAGTCTAAAAGAGAATATCATGGTGGTAACAGTGATTGTGGTGGGTATCTACTTGGATAGGATTTCTTGAATACAGTGTGGGGGAGGAAAAAAAAAAAAAAAAAAAAAAAGGATAGGATCCAGGTAAAAATATTCAGAAAATGCAGGAAATTACAATGAGGTGTTTTAATTTTGATAGATGACTTAATTAGCAGCAAAGATCTCCCTTCAAAGAAAAAATACTGTGTAAAGAGACCTATAGCAAGAAGGTATGTGAAGCATGAATCATACCCAAGGTTTAAGCTTTAGTTCAAGAGGCAAAGTGAGTATATGGCCTGTGAGATGCAGAAAATAAAAACAGTCCAAGAATTAAAGCAAACTGGTTTTATCTAACTTTTTGCTAGAAGTAGCTGGCTTACATTATCTCTCTAGGCTCCTGCCATAGCCATGAAAGGGTCAGGTGGTTCCACTTTGTGAATTGTTAAACAAGGCTGGACAGGTGCCACAGAACAGAAACAAATGTCCTCTGCACATCCTTCCTGCAACTAAAGAGGGCTGGGACCTAGTGATTAATTTTGTTCAGATACTTAGTTCAGATGGCTAAAAAGCATGCAAAAGAGATCCTATTCTGCAAAGATAAACTTTCTTTTTATATTTAGCTCAGGGAATGTGAGAGTAGCTGATGCCCTGCCACAAAGATTTTAAATGATCTTTTTAAGTGCATCCTTTTCAGATTTTGGCTAAGTGAAGAAATACTGATCTGGAAGTCCTCATTCTCATACGTATAGACAGCTCATTGAAGAGAGAAACTTCAATGCAGACAGCAGAAATATATTTTCCAAAAATTTCAGCAATTTTGTAACATTCAGGAATTTTTTATGCTTATTCAAATCGTAATGGGCAGAAAAACAGTTGCAGTATAACAGATCTATAATCTATTGTCTATTCCAATTACTGTGAAGGTATGTAGATAAAATGCATGTACCTGTTTAGTTTTGTGATGCTTGTTACAGAGACAGGAAAAGCGTTTGATTCACAGGAGGATAAAAAAAAACAAAAAAACCAAAAACAAACAAACAAACAAACAAAAAACCCCACCACAACAAAAAAAACATACTGAGAGTTGTTCTTCAGTCATAATCCTTTACTCGGTTTCCAGGTAGGTAGGGGAATTGACATCCAGGATGAGCTACAATGAAAGAAGAAAAACAAACAAACAAACCAAAACGAAAACAAAAACAAAACAAAACAAAAAACAAAACAAAACAAAACAAAACAAAAAAACAAACTAAACCAAACCCCACCACCACATTTACACTCAAGAACTTAGTACTATGAATGGTGGTGTCCCTAAGTAAATGAAACGTTTGAAATGTGAATAATAGTTGGACAGGGGGAAAAAAAGAGCATTATGACATATTTTTTTTATTATTTTTTTTTTTTTAAATAAAAGCAAAGCACCCAGGATTATATTTATATTGCTTTTAGTCCACTGATTTGTAAACTGCACTGAAGACAAATTTATTTCTATCCAATGACAGTGTGTTGGAGGTTAGGTTTGATCCTTTTTTTTTTTGTCTTAGAGAATTTTTCCCCATTAGTTGCTAAGAGACTAAGTACTGGTGCTTAGGCGGTGTTTGACCAACACAAAGGAGGGGGGCAGGAAAAGGACAGGGTTGGGGGAGCTAGGGGGTCTTCTTGCTGTGGGCATTGGAGAGGACAAGCCAGGCTGCTGCTTGCTGCGGGGGAAGTCCACGGTCAGCAGAAAGTCCGGTCCCGGGAGATCTACCATCACCTGCCCGTGTGCCCAGGAGTTCTGAGCCCTTCGCCTGCCCTGCTGGAGCGGGGCCAGCCCTGCCCGGGAGTCCCGGCTCCTCCGGCTCGGCTCTTTGCGCTACGCTGTAGCCCCGCACCCCCTGCCTGCCGGGAGCATCCTACCCCGTCCTGCCGGGAACATCCTACCATTCCAGACACCGGCCCAGGAGTTCCAGCTTGGTGCTCTCGGAGTCCCAAGGGATGAGATTGCCCTGGGCTTTGTGAAACAAAGCCCCTCGAGGTTCTTGGTTCTGTTTATTATTAACGCTGTAGTTGTTTGTTTGCCTTGTTATACTTACTAGTAAAGAACTGTAACCCTGTATAAAAAGCCTCTTTAATCTTCTAAATTATAATAACTTGGAGGAAGGGGATTGGAATTCCTCATTCCTAGAGAGGCCCCGCCCCCTGCAGCAGATACCTGTCTTTCAAACCAAGATACAGTGGAACACAAAATTGATAAACTGAACAAAGAAGCCCTTCGTTCTTTGTGCGTCTTAATTTTTAGGACGGTCTTCTTGAACGTAAGGAACATGAACTGGGAGTTGAGATTGATCTTTCATTTCTCTGAAGGGACATTTTCTTCATGAGAAAATTGAAGGGGGGAAAAAAGAAAATGAGTATTTAATATAAGCAGGATGCGATTAAACACATTTCCAGTTCTATATGTGAATGCAAAATTGAGGATTGCTCAGTCTGAGGTGGATTGCTCAGTCTGAAGTAGACTGCTGTTTTATCCTAAAAGGGACAAAGTGCTGCCAGGAACAGGTGGAACAGAGAGCAAGTGTTCCTAATTGCCTTCTTAGAAAAGACTACCAATTTTCAGCCAAGTTCCAATTTAGGCAGAACATAATCAGTGTGACTTGTTTTCAGTTTAGAAACTGAAATGTTCCAGGAAATGGTATCTACAGTTCTCTGTAAGGGTTTTTGTGTGGGCAGAGATGGGAAAATGGGATTATTATATTTTCAATCTGCTAGTTTTCTCTCTAGATTATTGTGTCATTTTCTTTTTGTTGGGTTTGTTGGTTGGTTGTGGGTTTTTTTTTTTTGTTTTTTTTTTTTTTTTTTTTTTTTTTTTTTTTTGGGGGGGGGGGGGGTTT